>CM067495.1:3880455-3922415 GCA_034552555.1 Semaprochilodus insignis
GGGGGGGGGGGGGTCCTGACCATTGAAGAACTGACTCACATAGTGTGCAGGGAAACCTTATAGTGTGCTCTTTACCGCTCAAAGTCAGCAAAGCTTTGAGTTGGGGTGTTCAGACTTTTGCATATTACTGTATGTAGTGATCCTGTGACATTTGTCAGAGGAATGTACACCAGGAAGAACATTGTTCCCATCATTCCTTTTTACTCCTTTGCCAAAACTGCATAGACCTGGACTTTCTTGTATGGGCACTACAGGATGACGCACTGAGTTCAGCACTCTATGCCTCCCAGCATGGTGTAGATGGAGTTCTTTTTGAGGAAGTTAAAAGGTTTATTCAGATTATTTTCCACACGCCCTCAAAAACAATGACTTCTAAAGGAATGAAGATTGAGTGAGCTGGTATAAAGTCAGCCGAGCAAAGTTATAGGGCAGTTTATGAACTGAATTTTCTTTTGTGTGTTTTGAAGAGCCAGGATACAGTGGTTCTTGAAAGTTAGTGGACCCTTAAAGTTCCTACACGTCTGCATACATATTACATAAAACTTACAAGTCCTGAAAATGTCCTAAAGTAGATACTGTAGGAATCAGTTAAACAAATGAGACAAAAATATCATACTTGATCCTGCGTTGAGGAAAGTGACCCAGTATTACATTCTGTCAGTGATCAAAATATGTGAACCTTTAGGATTAGCCGGTAACTTGAAGGTGAAATTTTAGTCAGGTCTTATTATTTAATGGAATGACAGTCAGGTGTGAGTTGCCAAACCGGTTGTATTTAAAAACCGGGATTAATCAAAGTCTGATCCTCATGCCACATGTTTCAGGAAGTGTTTTATCGACATGCGCAAATGAGATTCCTGAGGACCTCAGAGGAAGAGTTGTTGAGGTTTCATCAGGCTGGAAAGGGTGACAAAACCATCTCTATAGAGTTTTTAACTCCGCCCTCCACAGTTATTGTGTAGACATGAAGGAAATATCTGCTCTCGCAGTGTCCTTTGTTGGTCAACCACTCCTGGAGATGGTGATATTCTATGATAACTAATATTCTATGCAACCAACAAGTCTCTCTCACAGTGGCTAATGTTAGTTAACATGAGTCCACAATCAGGTGAACACTAAACCACAATGTTGCGCATGGCAGGGTTGCACGGAGAAGCTCACTGCTCTCCTAGAAACGCATTGCTGTCTGGCTGCAGTTTGCTGAAGATCATGTAGATGAGGCCAAAATGGAACTATCAGGTTTAAATAGGAAGCAGTATGCTTGGAGAAAGGAAAACACTGCGCTCCGTCATAAGACACTGATGCCATCCGTGAACCATGGTGGTGGCAGTATCATGGATTGGCCCTGCTATTCTGCATCTGAGCCAGATTGTCTCGCCATCATTGAAGGAACAATGAATTCTGAATTCTGTAAGCATGTTCCAAAGGAATTCGTCAGGATGTCTGTCTGTGAGCTGAATCTCAAGAGATCATGGGTCATGTAGCAAGATAACGACCCTAAGCACACGCGACGTTCTACCAGAGAACGGTCATAGAAGAGTCTAGTTAATGTTTTGGGAATGGCCAAGTCAAAGTCCTGGTTCTAATGCAGTAGAACTGTTGTGGAAGGGCCTGAAGTGAGCAGTTCATGGGAGGAATCCCACCGACATAACAGAGCTGGAGCTGTTCTGTATGGAGCAACGGGCTCATATTCCTCCAAGCCAATATGCAGGACTGATCAACAGTTACCGGAAACGTTTAGTTACATCACACCAGATACAGATACTGAAAGCAAAGGTTTACATACTTTTACCACACATGGATATGTAATATTGGACCATCTCTCCCAATGAATAAATCAGCAGATGTAATGTTTTGGTCTCTATCGTTTAACTGGGTTCTGTTGTCTGCTTTTAGGACTTGATCTGATTGTTCTAGATCATATTGGTGCAGAAATCCACTGTAACCCAAAGCTCCACTGTATGTTGGTCCATTTCTGGTTTATCACTCAGTGCTGTGGGGAGCGTGTGGGTGTATGTGTGTCTTGTGTTCGTTCTGTTTGCATGAAAGCTGCTGCTGTATGTTGTAAAGTGTGTGTGTGTGTGTGTGTGTGTGTGTTGGCTTGTTATGTGTGCATCACATTGTCTTGTTTTTGCATCTGCTTTGTGGACTGTGGTGAAGGAAAGCCACAACACAGGAAGCTGAAGTGAAGGGCAGTGAAGGTAAATCCAGAGCGTGCAGGCGTGTAACATTAGACGTGCTAAAACAGTATCGTTAGACGCTGTGCAAAAGTTCAGCTGATAGAAGAGGAACGAGGAACTTCTTGTGGCTGGAGGAACAGGGTAAATGATTTATGAGTCATCGGTTCTCTGGCTTGTGGTGGGCCTTCTTGAGGATCTTTCTGTGTTTGTGTGTATGTGTGTGTGTGTGTGTGTGTGTGTGTGTGTGTGTGTGCGCGTGTGCAAGAGAGACCGAGTGTGAGAGAGACTTGGGGTGTGGGTATATGCAAATATGAGCACATTGTGAACGCTTCAGAGAAACTGAAACCTCGCTCGGGTTTTGGAGGTACTTTCTGTGAGTGTCTCTGAAAAGGAGGATGGAGGAGAACAGAGGAACTTCTACAAAAAGACAGAAGAGGAAGAAACGCTTCTCTCACACGACCAGTCCAATCAAGGATGACAGCAGAGCCCTGCCGCACCAAGCAAGCTCAGTTTAGACAGGATTCCTGATGAAGATTTAGCTTCACAAAACCTGAAGCTGAACTTTAGTCTAGTCCCAAATGGAGGGCCTTACTCAGGGCCTTTTAGGTTTTTAGGCCTAAACCAGTAATTAACCAGGGCCTTCTAGACCTTCAAACTAGTCATGACCAGTGATTAACCAGGGCCTTCTTGACCTTCAGGCCTAAACCAGTGATAAACCAGGACCTTTTAATCCCTCAGGCCTAAACCAGTGATTACTCAGGGCCTCCTAGCCCTTTAGGCCTAAACAGTGATTAACCAGGGCCTCGAAGGTCTTTAGGCATAAACCAGTGATTAACCAAGGCCCCCCTAGGCATTTAGACCTGAGCCAGTGATTAACCAAGACCTCCTAGGCATTTAGACATAACCCAGGGATTAACTAAGGCCTCCTAGGCCTATAGGCAGAAACCAGTGATTAACCAGGGCCTTTCAAGACCTTCAGGCCTAAACCAGCGATTAACCAGGGCCTTTCAAGACCTTCAGGCCTAAACCAGTGATTAACCAGGACCTTAAAGGCCTATAGGCAGAGACCAGTGATTAACCAGGGCCTTTCGAAACCTTCAGGCCTAAACCAGTGATTAACCAGGGCCTTAAAGGCCTATAGGCAGAGACCAGTGATTAACCAGGGCCTTTCAAGACCTTCAGCCCTAAACCAGCGATTAACCAGGGCCTTTCAAGACCTTCAGGCCTAAACCAGTGATTAACCAGGGCCTTCTAGGCTTTTAGGCCTTTGGAGAAGGCCCAGTGGCATCTTGGGAACTAAAAAAAGACATGTCTGTAATTTGCAGTTGTTTTATTAAACAGAATCAGGCTTGTATTTACACTTAGCCAGTATTTGCAGCACTGCTCGTGTTTCACTGTTAAGTTTAGTTAAGACTTAAATTCTTGAAACCACCAATGGAAAACTAGCCAACCAGGAATGGTTTTTCTTTGTGGTATCAGGTAAAAATTAGGACACACTGTTTAATATTTAGTTATTGAGAAATATATCTGAAAAAAACTCAGTAAGACATTTCCTGGAACCGTCTATGGTTTCTGACATCTACTGGGAGTAGTATTTCCTGCTCCTCCATATGGAATTCTTTCAGCCGCGGAATGTTTGAGGGGTTTGTTGCATGTACACCCCTTTCAAATCACAGATTCATACTGGATTAAAATCACTCCACAGGTATTACTGTCAGACTGTAAACACTACACACACTGCAGATTCATACTGGATTACAATCACTCCACAGTCATTACTGTCAGACTGTAAACACTACACACGCTGCAGATTCATACTGGACTAAAATCACGCCATGGTTATTACTGTCAGACTGTAAACACTACACACACTGCAGATTCATACTGGATTACAATCACTCCACAGTCATTACCGTCAGACTGTAAACACTACACACGCTGCAGATTCATACTGGACTAAAATCACTCCATGGTTATTACTGTCAGACTGTAAACACTACACACACTGCAGATTCATACTGGATTAAAATCACCCCACAGTTATTACTGTCAGACTGTAAACACTACACACGCTGCAGATTCATACTGGATTACAATCACTCCACAGTTATTACCGTCAGACTGTAAACACTACACACACTGCAGATCCATACTGGATTAAAATCACTCCACAGTTATTACCGTCAGACTGTAAACACTACACACGTGGCAGATTCATACTGGACTAAAATCACTCCACGGTTATTACCGTCAGACTGTAAACACTACACACACTGCAGATCCATACTGGATTACAATCACTCCACAGTTATTACCGTCAGACTGTAAACACTACACACACACGCTGCAGATACATACTGGACTAAAATCACTCCACAGTTATTACCGTCAGACTGTAAACACTACACACGTTGCAGATCCATACTGGATTACAATCACTCCACAGTTATTACCGTCAGACCGTAAACACTACACACACACGCTGCAGATTCATACTGGACTAAAATCACTCTACAGTTATTACCGTCAGACTGTAAACACTACACACACTGCAGATCCATACTGGATTACAATCACTCCACAGTTATTACCGTCAGACTGTAAACACTACACACACTGCAGATTCATACTGGATTACAATCACTCCACAGTCATTACCGTCAGACTGTAAAAACTACACACGCTGCAGATTCATACTGGATTACAATCACTCCACAATTATTACCGTCAGACTGTAAACACTACACACACTGCAGATTCATACTGGATTACAATCACTCCACAGTTATTACCGTCAGACTGTAAACACTACACACGCTGCAGATTCATACTGGATTACAATCACTCCACAGTCATTACTGTCAGACTGTAAACACTACATACAGATTCATACAGTGATTTATAGATTAGCATTTATAGATAAGGCTAAAGTAAACATAGTCCAGCACTTCTGGCACATTTAGACAACAGTAACTGCAGCACCATTTAAGGTGGGACGGACAACTCTGAAAAGGCAGTTCTAGATTTAACCCAGACATCTGAAGCTTCTAAAAGATGGTCCACGTCTTACCTAAAGCTTGTGACAGACATATTAGTGTAAAGTTGCAGTTTTAAGTTTACATTTCAACAGCTCAGATCAGAACTAGATCTTCCAGATGGCCTGGAGTAAAATTTTGTCTTATACAATTGGTCCTGCCTGGTGGAAGTCATAATGTGATTGGTCAGTTCCTCCTCTAGGTTTTCTCTTTAGCTCCTGAAGTCCTAATCAGTATGTCAAACGACTAAAATGTGAATCAGATGACCATCAGCTGCAGATGATGAGAACATGGTTAGAGAGGATGTTGGAGGAGCTGGTCTTATTTAAACCTCGGACATCCTAAATGTCCTGACATGACCTACAGGTAGCTCCTGCCACTGTTGATGTCGAAGTACATGCATTTACTATCAGAAAGAGCCGTACACGTTTGATGTTCATGGGAGGTTGTGAAATGAGGAAACGCTTTCAAAAACGTCAGGGCAAAACTGGACTTGACCGGAGAACACTGAGACAAACACCAGGACTTCTGGATTAACATGCTTTGGACAGATGAATCATTTGAGCACAGTAACAGAGGACATCTTTGGAGCAAACCAAACACAGAAGAGTGCGAGAACCTCATGCCAACTGTGAAGCATGAATGTGGAAGTGTCATGACACTGGGCTGCTTTGCTGTAGCAGGGCCTGGGAAACCCTCCATCATAGAGTCTCCTATAAAGTCTTTATGGGATCAGAGGGTGCTTGAGGTAAGTGTGAAACCACCTGTCTGAAGTGGAGGTGGTTGACAAAGACCCAATACATTCCAGTAAATTCACCCAGCAACAGTGAAATGGAGAGTTCTGGAAAGGCCCGGATCTTACTCCTCCTGAGATCGGGGTCGTTTATTGATGACTGACGGATTTGTTTGGTCTGCTGGTCCCCGCATGTCAATCCAACCAAAGAAGCGTTTGACATCTAAATCAACATCTACATCTGAACAGTTCTGTCAGTGCTGCCGAAAGAAGAGTCGTTAGGGATCTGAAGGAGTCGACTCTTACTGGTGAGCTGAAGTGATTCACTGATAAGATCCGAAATCACTAAACGTCTCATTGGAGAATCGAGTCTTTGTGGTATCGACTCTCAGCTCTGTTACCAGCAAGCTGCGAGTAAATGTGAAACCCTTCAGACAGAAAAGTGTGTGTGTGTCTGTGTGTGTGTGTGTGTGTTCTTGTAGTGCTATATTTGTAAGGACAATATGAAATCTGTGGTAAAGTGAGGACATTTTGCTGGTCCTGTGTGTGTGTTTGGTGGGGGTGGTAGAGCGGAAAAATAGCCTTTTGGATACCGAGGTTAAGGTTAGGTGTAGCTGTAGTATTATTCAGCTATAGAGATACAAAGAGCAACAGAAACCTATGATGTCCTCACAAATGTAGTAAAACAAGCAGTGTGTATGTGTGTTATTGACATTGTGTCCTATCTATACACACAGCTCGCCCACTCACCCACCCACCCACCCACCTTTCCCATCTCTCACTTCAAAGGTTATTTCACTCTTGCTCTTATCAGGTACAACACAGTCTCCCTTCGACTGTACTGTTAACCCTCTCATCCTCCTCGTCATGTCCTCTTTCTGTGGCTTAGATTAGCAGTTCCACCTTAAAAGCACAGCAGCCACAGGTTTTGCCTGCATATTGACACAGAGAGTTGAAAAGGGGACAGCACGACTAAATAAGCTGTGGCACAAACCTACATCGAACATCACTTAGGATTTCCAGGAGAACACAGAGCTTTAATTATCCGTTCCACCTTAAAATGATGCAGCTGTAGGAAACAGGCTGAAATTAAGTTAGCAAAAAACAAGAGACTCAGTCAGACAAAAGTACCTACAGTCTACTGAAACATGAGAGAAGACATGGACTGTACTTTCCAGGAAGCTGCTGTTTTCTTTCTCACCTCTCTCTTAAGGTGGAATGTTTAGGTTCCACCTTAAATGGTGAAGCAGTGACCGCTACATTCAGGGGCCCAGCGAAGGGAATATGGTGAAACGAGGTAACAAGACAACAACAGCGAGAAGATACTCCTTATATCACACATACATTACATATGTAATATCTGTTAAACAGAATCAGGAATACAGAGTGAGGTTTTCCTGTTCGGATAGTTCCTGTTCCACCTTAAATGGTGCCGTGGCAATGCAACGTTAAGGTGGAACTGAAACTCACTGTAACTAATAGTAATACAAAGCTTGTATTTTTATTTATTTATTGGAGTATGACCATGTATAAATGTGTGTGTGTGTGTGTGTGTGTCTTTATGTGTGTACATGTATACACTTACATATACCATACTTACATACAACATACTATATATATACCATATATATCTATCTATATATATATATATATAAAACACAAAAACTCTCCTCCAGTCAAAACACAGTCCGACTCTCTTTACTGCCCTCCTGTGGGTAAAAGTGGAACCGCGCTCTGGCTCGAGAGACCATGAGATTGCACCGCACATACTGTTATAGAGAAGCAAAACACTGCAGGTGATATTTCATATTTCCTCTTTTATTAATAATATCTGTGTGACACAGAGACAGTCTGGAGTTAATAACAGTGCTCGGTTCTAGTGCAGGATTAAACATTTCTAACCTGAAATGAAAGCAGAACAACTGAATATGACACTGTAATGACTAGATTACTAAATCACATTAATGTTTATCATATTAACTCGTATTTACTTTATACCTCTGAGCAGTGTTCCTCCACCTCCTCTGGTCCTGGACGCACCCTGCCCTGCACAGGGGGGTTAGTGGGGTCCCTGCTTTAACACACCCCCAGCAGCTCTGAAAGGGCTTGTTAATGAGCTGATAAGATGGATCAGGTGTGTTGGGAGCAGGTACTGGGCAGGGTGCCTCCAGGACCAGGGCTGAGAAACACCGGGCTACGCTGTGTGTTCAGGTTTCCTTCAGTCAGGCCTGTATGTGTCGCTGCTTCACAGTTAGTGCTAGAAACCTGAGAATGCTATTACAAAGAGCTTTAGCTGGAAGCACATCTCACAGCATGGTGTACATCACAGCACAGTTAATAAGTTAATGGAATTAAAGGGGAAGTAAACAGAACCACTCAGAATGGAGGTTTGGTGTGAGATGGTGGACGTCTGGTTCCGTTCACCACCACTGGGAAGAATTCTGAACACAGCACTTCACGCCAAACCCACTCTGAATGAGTCTGTTTACATATCAGCTGTATAATTATGTAGAATTCCCCATTGAATTAGTACATATGTCATGATATTACACCGTCAGTTATCCCTATATACTTAAATATATATATTCAGCTTAGCATATGAATCAGTATGAATGGATCTGCCATTATGACGAGTCATAAACCTCATATTTCCAAAATGGCAACCTTGCAGAAGGTTAAAAAAACGGTCTTAAAGCAGCACAAGGTGTGTTTTGTCAAGATTCCAAGAAAAGTGTCATAACTGAGTGAGGAGAAGATAAACAGGTTATATAATATGGTGGGATAATCATTTGGACGTCAGAGACATCGAGTCGGGAGTTGTTCTCATATGCCTTTTGCCCTCACGTATTAAAAGGGACCTATTATGCTCATTTTCAGTGTTCAGAGTTTGATTTGTTGGCTCTCTAGACGTCTTCTCATACTGTACGTCTGTATCCACCCTCTGTCTGGAACGCTCTGTTAGAGCTCCTGTGTCCTTAAGCCCCGCCTCCTGATGAGCCTAGTGTGCTCTGATTGGTCAGCTTGCCCACTTTGTTCTGACTGGTGAACCACCAGAGCATCCTGCTACAAGTTCCGTCCCCACACCACTGTGGCTCTTCTTACAATGGTGCCGGTTCTGCTGTATCAGTTTGATCCAGAGTCCGATCCTGAAAGTCCGGTAGAACAAGCTGGTAGATCCACCTTTATAAGCTAGACTGGAGCAGGACGTGGTCAGTTTTTACTGTTCTGGCTCTCTGTGTGTTGTGTGAGGGTGTGCCGAGTTTGTTGGTAGGCGGGCAGTAAGGACTGTGTGACGAGATGACATCACCATGTAACAAAGTAAAGGACTGGAATTCCAATAAGTCGGTTCAGGCAGCTGAGAAAAGTGGTTTCTGTGGGAGGGAGTTTCCCACTCAGGCGTGAACTTTGGGCTTTATAACTTTGTAGGCCGTTTGCATTCACAAGAAGCGACACACCACTAAAGGAAGGAGAAAAACCGAACAGCATAATAGGTCCCCTTTTAAGCTCACACACACAGGCTTGACGTTCAGATCTGGAATTAAGATTATACTGATGAAGATATGATGATAACAGTACATCCCTCACTCCCATCCTCAGAAGACACGTCCTTCACAGTTCTCTTTGAATTCCCTTTCAGTCCTCAGATTCATCCACTCGGAGAAGACGTATGAAGCACAAACCTCACAAAAGGTTCTTCGGGCTGTAATTACACACGTCCACCAGTTGCATAATAAAACTTGCATAGTGCAGCTCTAGCTTTAACACACTTCCATGTAACAAGATTTCAGTCCAAAGAAATGTTGGGCTACTTGTACCAGTCCATTCATTGTGATACTCACACCGTGTTGAGGGACGCTGGAGCTTGCTAAGTTAGAAGGTTTTGACATTATTACTGTGATGGTATGTGAATGAAGAACTTTTAAAACTAAACAACCTGAACGAGCCATCATGCCTTTCACATCCTCATAGCAAGAATCTGACCCTCCTACTCTGTACATCTGTCTACTTTTCTCTGTTCGTCATGCCCTTTATTCTTCTCTTAATCTCACCGCTGGAGCCACATGGCTGTATCCAGTAGTGTATTTTTGATCCGTGTCTCCAAGATGTAGTCTTTTCCCCTTAACCTTGTCTTCTATGTCCAAAATGGACCCATCCTTTTCAGACTTTGCCTAGTTTTCTCTCTTCACTTCCTAGATCCACAAAATCCCACTTGCAATTTGCCTATCTGCTTGGTTTTGCTAATGGCTGTGTGTCTCCTGGCCACGTTTATGGTATACTTTCAACAATAAAGGGTCCTTCAAAGTGACTTTTGGTCCCTTAAATAATCACTCGGAAATGTTCTCTAGGGAATCCCTCTATTGCACGTCTTCTCTGGTGTTGCCTGTTCCTAGCACGTTTCCTCCTGGCCGTTTTCAGAAGGCAGGAAAGCTTGAAGAAAAAAAGAGTCCTTAAAAAGCAACACCTCCATTTACAACAGGTCATTTTCAGGTCCCCTTTTCGTTTTCCAGTAGAACGTCTGTCGTCTTTGGTTTCTATCAGCTTTGAGAAATGTTTTTTTTAAGTGGTCCAGGCTCCTCAGAAGTTGCTGAAGATCTCCTGTTTCTTGCTCCAGTCCATAGGGGGCGCCTTCTTGTTGGCCCTCTTTGCTCTGGCTCTCTGCTTGGCCTCGGCGGCTGTAGGGCTGAGGCGAAGACCGCTCTCCAGAAATGGGTCCTGCTGTGCCTTTAACTCCTGCTTTCCGCTGGGGGCGCTGTGGCGCTTGTGATGAGTCAAATCAAACATCTGTAGAGGAAACATAGCAGTTACGTTAGAAACACTGCTATTTGTACCGAGAGGAAGACATGATGTTGATGTTGCAGTGCCAGTGTGCACCATATCAAGCTGCAACTTCCACTGAATTCAAACAAGAAACATGTTTTTTTTCCTCCACTTATTCACTTGCTTTTGGTTGTTTTTAGCTGGACGTTGGGAAGTGAGAGCCAAAGTCAACCTTAGTCGTATATGATTTTAGTGTTCTAGCTCATCAACCAACCCTGGCAATTAACCGATGAGTTAAACCAAGTGCGCTTGAGCAGGAAAACCCCAGAACTGTGCAGGGATTCGGCCCACCAGGCTGGTTTCAGGCCGTCACAGGGTTTGTTTCAGGCCCTAACAGTTTGCTTTGTTGTGGGACAGTTAGATACATGTTACAGTGTTTGTCAATAGGCTACGGCACCAAGCGACCCAGAAGGATAAAGCAGTTTAGAAGATGAATGAATGAATGAATGAATGAATGAATCAACCTGTATGGACTGGAATAGATCATATATCCTTTTATTGGGAGGGTGTGGCTTCAGAAATATTCAGGATTTATCAAATGTAAGCTTTCTTAGTTTTCAAACGTGTACTTTTTATGTAGTCCAACATTTCCACCAAACTGAGTCTGTGTTGGAGCAGAGAAACCCACTGCTCAGCCAATTCCTACACAGTGTTCAGTTTATTTGCACATTAGCTGAAATCAACTGGTGTTCTGGTCAAACATTAGCTCCAAGGCATCAGAGGCCTTTGTAGAACTAGACATAGACACAGCAGGAGGGTGAGCAGTTGAGCTAGGTGATAAACTGCCATGTTTACTACCAGCTAGTGGCTATAAACACTGGATTATCGGAGTCCCTTCACTTCTTCAAGTGTTACTCTAAACGTTCGCTCGCTAGAAGTGCTTCACGAAACACGAGAGCTACCTAAACAAACCCTCTGCCTCATTTGGGTTCCTCGCCCTGAACAAGCTTTACCAACTTAACTCAGAATTACATTTCTTGACCTAATCTACATCGCTTCTTCAGTGGTTCTTTAGTACAGGGAATGGTTCTATTTAGAACCACGACTTGTATGCTTGAATGGTCGTCTGCATGGTGAAATGGTTCTTCAAATTGAAGAATGTGTTGTATATGGTTCTATATAGAACCTTTTTGAGAATAGCACAAAAAACGGTTCTGCTGCTGCTAGGATGTCAAGCTTGTAACAATAAAAGAGCCCTGTTTGGTGCTTGTAACAGTAGAAGAACCCCATTCGGTGCCTGTTACTGTAGAGAACCCCGTTTGGTGCTTGTAACAATAGAAGAACCCCGTTTGGTGCTTGTAACAGTAGAAGAACCCCATTTGGTGCTTGTAACAGTAGAAGAACTCCATTTGGTGCCTGTTACTGTAGAGAACCCTGTTTGGTGCTTGTAACAATAGAAGAACCCCGTTTGGTGCTTGTAACAACATTAGAAGAACCCCGTTTGGTGCTTGTAACAATAGAAGAGCCCTGTTTGGTGTTTGTAACAATAGAAGAACCCCGTTTGGTGTTTGTAACAATAGAAGAACCCCGTTTGGTGTTTGTAACAATAGAAGAATCCCATTTGTTGCTTGTAACAGTAGAAAAACCCTATTTGGTGCCTGTTACTATAGAGAACCCCGTTTGGTGCTTGTAACAATAGAAGAACCCCGTTTGGTGCCTGTAACAGTAGAGAACCCTGTTTGGTGCTTGTAACAATAGAAGAGCCCTGTTTGGTGCCAGTAACAGTAGAAAAACCCCGTTTGGTGCCTGTAAGAGTAGAGAACCCCGTTTGGTGCTTGTAACAATAGAAGAACCCCGTTTGGTGCCTGTAACAGTAGAGAACCCTGTTTGGTGCTTGTAACAATAGAAGAACCCCGTTTGGTGCCAGTAACAGTAGAAAAACCCTGTTTGGTGCCTGTAACAGTAGAAGAACCCCGTTTGGTTCTTGTAACAATGGAAGAACCCTGTTTAGGGCGTGTAATGATAGAAGAACCCCGTTTGGTGCTTGTAACAATAGAAGAACCCCGTTTGGTGCTTGTAACAACATTAGAAGAACCCCGTTTGGTGCTTGTAACAATAGAAGAACCCTGTTTAGGGCGTGTAATGATAGAAGAACCCCGTTTGGGGCTTGTAACAATAGAAGAACCCTGTTTAGGGCTTGTAATGATAGAAGAACCCCGTTTAGTGCTTGCAACAATAGAAGAAACCTGTTTGGTGCTTACAACAATAGAAAACACCTGTTTGGTTCTTGTAATGATAGAAGAACCCTGTTTTAAGCTTGTAATGATAGAAGAACCCCGTTTGGTGCTTGTAATGATAGAAGAACCCCGTTTGGTTCTTGTAATCATAGAAAAAAACTGTTTGGTGCTTATAATGATAGAAGAACCCTGTTTGATGCTTGTGACAGTAGAAGAACCCCATTCGGTGCCTGTTACTGTAGAGAACCCCGTTTGATGCTTGTAATGATAGAAGAACCCGGTTTGGTGCTTGTAATGATAGAAGAACCCTGTTTGATGCTTGTAATGATAGAAGAACCCGGTTTGATGCTTGTAATGATAGAAGAACCCTGTTTGATGCTTGTAATGATAGAAGAACCCGGTTTGATGCTTGTAATGATAGAAGAACCCCGTTTGGTGTTTGTAATGTTAGAAGAACCCCGTTTGATGCTTGTAATGTTAGAAGAACCCCGTTTGGTGGTTGTTTCATTCTCCATCAGTCTGAAGAGCCATTTCACCATGTACAAGGGGTGGTTGAGGTGGCCAGCACCCCCTCTGAAATCTGATAGGCCGCTCCAGAAAACCCGGGCCATGTTGCTGGTCCCGTGATAGAACCCAGTTTCCCTACTAAAACCAGGATCTCGGAAAAAAGTGTGCACACACCTTGCTGCCGAAATCGGAGCTGCTCAGCTCCATGCTCGTCTCTGATACGGTGGAATGGGAGGAGGAGCTTCCGTGGCTTTGGTGCTTCAGATTGCCGTTCATGATTGGTGGATCAGTCAGCATGATGTTTATGATCGGTGGGGAGATCAGGGGGCCGTCTGTGATGGGTGAAGGAGAAGCAGAGCTATCGGTGTTTGGACGGTCCGACACTGGACTCTCTATGAGTGGTCCATCCACACAGTCCTCTGTTAGAAAGAGAAGACAACAATCAAACAAACAAACTCAGCTCAGTTCATCCATTAGACGGATCACTTACAGTGGTGGTGACGGGAACCATGTTATCTACGCACACATATAGTCATTCCATAGTAACGGATTGGCAGGAATAGACATACTCAAAATGACATGGCACAAACTTTGGGGTGGTATCTGGGGCAGCCAATCAGATTTCAGAGAGACTATGAGAGGTACATGATTATGAGTATAGTGCAGTAGATTTAAAGAATCACTGGGATTCCCCAGTGACAAGAAGCTGTATAGACTCCATAGCCATGCAGGGCTTCGTATTAGCTGTGCTGAAAGCAGAAACTGCTGGACTGTACCTTTAAGGTGTTCTGCGGTGGGTGTAATTCCCAGCTTTTTAAACAGCGCGTCTGTTTCTGGGTCGACCACCAGCAGCTGTGTGTGTCCTGCTCCTCCCCGAATAAACGACACCACCTCTGAGTGCTTCATACCCTTGATACTCCGACCGTTCACCTGAAACACACACACACATGCAGGTGAGGGGCTGGGGGGTGTACTTACACAGCATCACCACCAGATGGTGCATGAGGCCCAGTCACTGCACCTTCCTCGTCCACTTCCTCTCTGATTATAGACGAACCGTGGGCTGTTGTCATGTATGAGGACTGAGAATTGTGTAGCACTTAAACAGTCAAGCAAGCTAAAGGGAAAGTCCACCGACTTGTGTCTGCATGATTCAGTTGGCGAGGTGTGAACAGTCATTCCGAGTGGTTCGGCAGCAGTCTAGGGAAACCTATTGATCCAGAGTTCTTCATAGTGGTGGTGAATGGAACCAAACATCCAACAACCCTGAGAGCTCACTCACAGGAAAGCTACTACACAGAATGGTTTTATGATGGCTGTATGGCTGGTTTTATGAATTGGCTGTATGATGCCAGATACACTATGTGATAATAGTCTCATGGCGAAGAGGTACAAACTACCGGTCAAAAGTTTAGACACCCCCAACTAAATGGATAGACTCTACAGGCTCTTACACTTAACAGCTCCAACTGATGAGCGTCTGAAAGAGTACATATCCTGATATACCACATATACTCTTGATGTACCACAGTATGATATTTCTCCATATCTCCACCTCTAATATATATTTAGTGGTGTAAAGACTTTGATCTCTTTTTCTGCACAGTGTAAAAGCTCTAGTTCCTCTTTCAGTTTAGTGAATATTCATGATGGACCGACCAATAGAATTGCTCCAAACCTGCTTAGAAATAAACCTTGTTCTATCAGCCTCCACTGCAGGGTAAGAAAGCTGCTTCATCCTCCTGTAAAGGTCCATTCTGTAGGTTTTAAGGTGGACTGTATAATTCCATGAGTGCTATTTTATAGTTTGATGTCTTCACTTTTATTCTAAACATAAGGAGAACCTTCCATGAGCAGTCGTGTCTAAACATTTGACTGGTCGTGTACATGCAGATTGTTGTGATGCAAAATAGTCCCCAACATAAACGACATTCCATATATAAACTTTGAAGACACGTGCAGGTTCACTGCTGGTTCTGGATGGTATTTGTAGTGTTGGATACTATTGGATAGTACTGTAGTAGTGGTATAGACATGGTGACCCCTGTTTCCCATCACCACCACTGTAAAGAATATCTGAGCCTGTAAGTTTCTACAATGAATCATTTCACACCAAAGCCCCTCTGATTGACTCTGTTCACATCTAAGATCATTTCTTAATTTTATTAAATTCATTAATTCTTTACTTTTATCAAGTCCAGTATAATTATCCAGTAAGGTTTTAGCATTTAAGGAACAACTTTAGTCCTACTGGAGAAATATCCCAGGAGGCCCTTCATGAAGACAATGGGGGTCTAGTTACTAGGAGAATCCGAAACAGAATATAGTCTGGATTTTCTTCAACACGGTTCGGGTTACTGGATAGTTACATAAGTCTTACTTCAGAGTTTTAAGGCCTCCTGTTAATTAACAGCTGAAAAGTAAAGCTATTTCTAAGCCAAGTCGTGTAAAACAGTCAGTAGACGATCTACTACAAGATTACTTCTTACTACGAGGCTCACATAACTAACCAGAAATGCCTAAACCATCACACACTGGCCTGAAACCATGTGGAGCTGTTCAGTGAGCTCTAATATTCTTGCTTGTGTTGTTTCTGAGGCTGTACGACTCACTGTTATCTACAAATACAGACCGTAAAGTCAACCGTAAAGTCGGCTACGAACAACAAGCAACGCTTTAGCCTGAGATTGTATACGAAGTGTCCACTTATACAGGCGTTTACTTTCTTTCTCTCTCAGATTAATCTTAATCCAGGCTAATCCAGGCTAATCTCAGTGTTAATCTGTATGTACCATCCGCTGGATTACCTCCACCACTCTGTCTCCGGGCCGTAGCCCCGCTCTCTCCGCAGGGGAGTCTGGATCCACCGAGCGGACGAACTGGCCCACACGGCTCTTATCGCAGTGCAGGTTAAAGCCATATCCCTCCTCGCTCATCGACATGAAGCACAGACGCGGCCGCAGGTCCAGCATCACCTCGTTCTCCTCCGGCGCAGTCTCCTCCTACCCAGAGAGGAAAACAGACAACACTGTCACTTCAGACTAGATCAGTGGTACCGTTCAGTTCAGCTGTCTAATTATAGGAGTACAGTAGAACCAAAAAGCTGACTCTGTGGTCCCCAGGTCAAATGACTTGGTTGTTGATTTTCTGATTCAAAGTAAGTTGACACGTGGTCTACGGAGAACACGTGGTTTCACCATTGCATAAATTACATAGGCCACATGTTTGTTTGTGTCTTGGTTTTCAAAGAAAAAGCTATTACTAAACTGCAGGTCAAAACTATTTATTCAACACTTTATTGAACATTTAAACATCCCAGCAGACGTACCAACAAAGCACGATATGTCTTAAATATATTAGCAATACAAGAAACCCATCCCAGTCCACATGTCTGTGCCTCACTCCACACTGGTCTCGATTTTATCTCGTTGTTGTAAAACTGGGGTTCGTGTTTCTTTGAGGAGGACTTCTTTAAGAGTGAGTGAGAAGCTGCTGTCTGTCTGCCTCGTTGTAGCGGCTCTGTTCTGTTCTGTACTCTGTCTGGAGCTCCGTTTGACTCGAATGTTTGAGACTGAATAAAGCTGGGAGTGTCAGCGTGCTCCGGTGTGACCCGCTGTGGAACAATAAGGTGTTAAAGTGGGTATAACCCTAGAGCAGATGGCACTGGCCCTGGAGCTAAGTAAAAGTTCCACTCTGGTGCCCGTCTACATCCGGGAACTAGAGAAAGGTAGCTACCTTGTAAAAAACATTATTATCATTATTCGGTCTTTACACTGGCTGTATTCGAAATGGTACACTACTATACTGCACACTGCATACTACAGTATTATGTACTGCACACTGTATACGCCCCCTGTGTGTAGTATGCAGTACACTAACACGTTCTGACCTACAGTGTAGTATACTAATACAGTCACATGACCAGTTACCTCACATTTACCTCAGAGCTGTTATTACTGTATCCACTGTTTAGAGCTAGCTGCTGCTAACGCTGCTCAGTTCACCTGAAATAGGTTTGACGTATTGACGAGGCCCAAACACACACCCACACACACACACACACACCTTGCTTGTACGCTCCAGCATGTGGTGTTAAGGCCACACATCCGTTCTCCCTCTCCACACTGGATAGACTGGAGTTTATTAAGGCACAATGCCCCGCCTTCTGATCCTGCACACCTGTGCACATGCCCACTTTTGGAGGGAAAGGGACTGATATAGTCTAAAATCAGTCTGTGCATCACTCAGAAAGGAGAGATCAATCCTGCACGGTTTGTGCAGTCCCGATCACGTGACTCACACTGTGCACTGCTACAGTCTAATAGTGAAACTGATAACAGTCAGGACCAGTCTATGCATTACTAAGGTGTGATTATTGAACACTGCAATCCGAGTAACATTCATACGACCATCCACACAGTAGTTTATATATCTATGAACATATAAATACAGGACTGAACAAACACTTCTAAAGCATGCTGTTTAAAATACATTCGTCTTGGCAATAAGTGAACGTCTGCTGCTGTTCTGAACAAAAGGTGTTATGTTGTGAGCTGGCCTGAAGCAGGGTTATACATGGACATGCCAAAAGTCATGGAACAGCAGTATGTAAATTGAATATGAGCTGGCATTACCTCCTCAGGGGACAGTTTGGGAGCGCCCACACCTGTATAAGTTATGAGCTGTTATCTTGTGAGTGAGATTGAACACTGGCCAGCATGCCCATGGCAAGGTGACGTGAATTATCAGAGTTCAAACAATAGATAGTGGTAGTGGGTGCCAGACAGAACATCTAAACTAAGGGCTCTGTACTGGCAAGGAACCTGCCGATACGATACGTATCCAGGGGGTTATGATTCAATATACTGTGGAATACTGTGACCCTATGATGAAGGTGATACATTGCAATTTTTAAAATCTAACTTTAGGAAAATTATCATAGTGTGAAAACATATCACCATGTATAACTCTCTTAAGATGGCAGTGATCAAACCTTTAATGAAGAAACCCAGTCTCGATCCTTCTGAACTATCAAGCTATAGACCGATCTCAAATCTTCTGTTCATATCAAAGATTTTAGAGAAAGCTGTAGCACAACAACTAAGTTCTTACCTGCACAGGAATGACATACTTGAACAGTTTCAATCTGTATTTAGGCCTCATCATAGCACAGAGACAGCACTAGTGAAAACTGTAAATGATCTTTTAGTATCAGCTGACAAAGGAAACATATCCCTACTTGTTTCGCTTGATCTTAGTCCACTCTATCCTACTAAATAGGCTAGAAACCTTTGTAGGACTTACAGGAAACGCTCTTTCAGGGTTCGGATCTTACCTGAGTGATCGCTATCAGTTTGTACATTTAAATGGTGATCATCTGTTCACACACAAGTATGGTGTTCCACAGGGCTCTGTTTTAGGACCCATATCATTTACCTTATATATGCTACCGCTAGGTACTATTATTAGAAAACATGGCATACATTTCCACTGTTATGCAGACGACACGCAATTGTATATCTCAGCCAAACCAGATAACACATTGCAATTTAGTAAGATGGAGGATTGTGTAGAAGATATAAAAGACTGGATGGCAGATAAAACAGAAGTTCTTCTTCTTGGTCCCAAAGCTGCTGGAAAAACATTGTCTGCATTATCTATTAATCTGAATAGCTTCTCAGTCACACTGGCTTCATCTGTAAAAAGCCTTGGCGTCAAGATCGATTCTGATCTGGGCTTTGGTGAACATATTACTAATACTACCAGAATAGCTTTCTTACATCTACAGAATATTGCTAAATTAAGAAATGCACTCTCGCTACAGGCTGCAGAACAGCAGGTTCACGCCTTTATTACTTCAAGGCTGGATTATTGTAATGCCCTGCTTTCTGGTTGCTCCAGCTAAAGCCTTAATAAGCTTTAGCTAGTTCAGAACACTGCAGTCAGAGTCCTTACGAGAACTAGAAAATTTGATCATATCAGCCCAGTCTTATCGGCCTTACACTGGTTGCCAGTTAAATTCCGCATTGAGTATAAAATTCTTCTGATTTCAAATAAAGCTCTAAAGGGCCTCGCTCCTCAGTACCTCAGTGAACTTATCTCGTGAACTTATCTCATAAACTCAGTTCACAAGGTGCTGCTCACTATTAGTACCTAGAACCAATAAAGTTACATCAGGGGGCAGAGCCTTTTCATACCAAGCCCCCCCCCCAGCTTTGGAATAACCTTCCAGTCAGTGTTCGGGACTCAGACACAGCCCCAATCTTCAAGTCTAGGCTTAAAACCTACCTGTTCAGTGGAGCCTTTGGTAATTAGTGTCCCTGCTAACGGCTAACACCATACAGTGCTCTCAGTCCTCCTGTCAGAGCAAACTGTCTGTGTGTTCTTCTTTGCTGGAGCTGAGCTACTACCCAATCTCTGTGATCTGCTGCGGAGCTACTGCCCATCCTGTGCGCTCTGATGCTGCTGCTTCACCTGCCTCGGCTGGGTCCACTGCCTTCCTGCTGAATAGTGCTGTGAGGGAGGCTCACCTGCATCACGCGCGCCATTCGATAATCATGCCATTTAATTCAACGATCCAGCTATTTAATCACAGACAAGTCTGTCATCACTTCCCCTGCTTCAAAAACACTTCTCCTATTCATTGCCTATAATTATAACTTCTGATCCTTTATGTGTTTGTTGCTATCCGGGGTCGACCTGAATAGGATGGGTTCCCCCTTTGAGTCTTGGTTCCTCTTGAGGGCAAGTAATTTTTCCTTGCCACTGTTGCCTCTGGCTTGCTCATTGGGGGCTTGGACCCAGATTCTCTGTAAAGCTACTTTGTGACAACATCTGTTGTAAAAAGCGCTATTTAAATAACTTAGACTTGACTTGACTATATAGGTTTGCTAATGCTAATGTTAGCGGTGCACCCCTACACTGCTTGCCGCTTGGAGGTGCCTAATGGAGAGGAACACTGCTATCTGGTGGCTGAGGGTTTAAACATAACACTGAACCACTGTCTGCCACCAATCTTTGACATATTCGATATTTAGAAACTACAGATATTCAGCATTAATTATGTTTTCTACATGCCTAATCTGAATAGGCCTGTGTAACGCTGGGTGGACTAACCAGACGCTCATGGATATAACAGTTAAAATGGGTTTAATGAGTAGGAGCGAGTGAGTAGATACAGAGGCAGTCAAAGAACAGACTAGGGCAAAATCCAGAAAACAGGCAGAAGTCAAAAACCAATAAATCAAACAATCAGGCAGCCAAATAAGCAAGAGAGTAAACCAAAACACGGAGCAGGGGTAAGGTGTAAGATACACAAACACAGGGAGAACATTCCGTATACAACCGAAAACACTGGCTATACTTCACAAGGAAAACACTATATTACCAAAAGTATTCAGTCACCCATCCAAATCATTGAATTCAGGTGTTCCAATCACTTCCATGGCCACAGGTGTATAAAACCAAGCACCTAGGCATGCAGACTGCTTCTACAGACATCTGTGAAAGATTGGGGTTGCTCTCAGGAGCTCAGTGAACTCCAGCATGGTACCGTGATAGGATGCCACCTGTGCAACACGTCCAGTAGTGAAATTACCTCATTTCCTCACTCATAACAAAGTAGAAGCTGATCATGCTTGATCATGCTTTAGGCTTGTGTTGTAGCCAGCAGATTCAATTAAATACCAGCAAATTCTGGACGCCAACATCACACCATTTATAGAAAAGCTGCAGATGAAAAGAAGATGGCTTCTACACCAAGATAATGATCCTAAACACCCCTCAAAATCCACAATGGACTACCTCAAGAGGCCCAAACTGAAGGTTTAGGCATGGCCTTCACAGTCTACCAACAAAAACATCATCGACAATCTGCGGATGGACCTCAAATGATCAGTACATGCCAGACAGCCCCAGAATCTCAGAACTAGAAGCTTTTTCCAAACAGGAACTGGCTATAAAAAGCCACGACAAGCTGTGACACTTGTCAAACAGGGTGTTACTGGCTGCACAGGGTGCCCAAACTACTTTTGCTTCAGGCCCTTATATTGTTGCTGTCAGAACAGCTCCAAAATAACTTGGATTAAGATCTCTTGACATTAACTCTTTATATATACTTTTTTACTCTCTCGACTTGTTTAGGCAAGAACGTCAGCAGCCGTGAGGGCGAGAGACAGAGTTTGATAATGCAGGTTTTCTAGTCAGGCTTGTCCTTCATTTGACTAAGCAAGTTTGCTTACAGAGCAGAACACACAGGAGCTGTTTAACACAGCGCTACTTGTTTTGAATGCCATCACGTGTTAAATCGCTTCGCTTACAGGCTACTCATGAACCAGCCGAGCACAGACGCCCTTTTTAAACCAGTTAATGATCAGCGGTCAGCAGTGAGTGGCTACTCTGTAATTCCACACCAAGTAAAGACCTTATATCTTGGCTGTATTCAAAATGGCACGCTACATACTACTCACATACTAAGTCAGCCTACAGTTAGTATGTAGTATGCAGTATGCGACCAAACTGAAAGTTTGTAGTGCACTGAAGATACCCGGATGGTGTTCTACTCCAGTCAGAGTCTCTAGTATACAGGGGGAGCTATCTTCATGGTGTACTGGAGATACCCGGATGGTGTTCTACTCCAGTCAGATGTTCTAGTATACAGGGGGAGCTATCTTCATGGTGTACTGGAGATCCCCGGATGGTGTTCCACTCCAGTCAGATGTTCTAGTGTACAGGGGGAGCTATCTTCATGGTGTACTGGAGATACCCGGATGGTGTTCTACTCCAGTCAGAGTTTCTAGTATACAGGGGGAGCTATCTTCATGGTGTACTGCATCCCATCATGCACCACAGCCTCACCAGCTCTCAGCCTGCTTCAGCCAGAGAAAATGGCGGCGGGTGACACTGGGGAGCAAAACGCAGCCCACTCTGAGTATGTGGGTGTAGTGATTGTAGTGGGGTATGTGTTCATCAGAATGAGCCTCAGAAAGTTAAAATATTCAGGTCTGAAGATTAATAAAAGATGAACTCGCTTTAGAGGATCAGTTTTAGAGTGAAATAGCCGAGGGTAGCTAACAGCTAGGCTAAACGTATTTCAGGTGAACTGAGCAGCGTTAGCAGCAGCTAGCTCTAAACAGTGGATACAGTAATAACAGCTCTGAGGTAAATGTGAGGTAACTGGTCATGTGACTGTATTAGTATACTATACTGTAGGTCAGAACTTGTTACTGTGTTGTGCTGGTATGAGTGGATGTTGAGGACTTTGGTGTGTCCTTTTCTCAGTGAGGAGCTTCTTGAACAGCTACACATCCTTTCAGACCTCCATAGCGTTGAGGTGTCCTCACAGTGGAAGGATGGACAGAAGCACCTGTGGATGTTCTCAGATCCGAAGCAAGAGCGAAGCTTTATGTTCTCCTCTCTCTCTAAGACGGAAGCTTTGCTGGGTCTACCAGGTCTTCCAGGTGGTTGTTAGGAGTCCTGTTTTTCTCTGTCTTGCCCTTTTGACTGGAATTTGAATAAATACAGGCTGGTCTCTGTCATTTGCACAGTACTGTAAATGGATGCGTCTCTGCTTCCTTTCTAGTGACCCCCCTGCATATTTTTAGAAGGGAGGGGAGGAAGAGTGCCTGCGAAGTTCACAGGGACACGTTTGTGTGCACGTTAGACCATTTTCCTAAAGAAAGTTGGTCGAACACACCCTGTCAAGGCACCGGACATTCTGTAAGCCATGATGTCACTTCCTGTCCTCAAACAATGCAGGGATGGAGACTGTTTTAATCGGACGAGGCGCAGGCCCCACAGTCACGAACAGACGTACGCAGACGCGCACACAACCGGTCACGCCAACAAACGAATACAAGACAGTCCCCCAAAAAAGACTCAAACCAACAAACCGAGAGCTACTCAAACAACTCTCTCTCTTTCACACGTAGAACCAGAGGAACCGTGTCAGGGAGGTGTGTGCACCGTGTCCTGAGGGAGGAAAGAAAGAGCGTAATCTAATCTCGGTGAGCTTTGAGCTCACAAACGACCCAATCTCACAAACGCACATCAACACACACAATGACCCTCTTCCTGACTCTTCTGGGAAAATACCGAGAAATCAGACACCGGTTCACTCGGCATAAGCAGAAAGCGAGAGTAGACTGAGCAGCGAAACTTCCCTGCACTGCTCTGAGTCCCTTCACTCACTTCCCGTGGCTGCCCTAATGAGATTTAAAGCCTGACGCTCACCTACAAAGCCAAAAATGGACCGGCCCCTCCCTACCTGACGGCTATGGTCAACACCCAAACTGTACCACGAGTCCTTCAGGCTCTACAGGAACCCTCCCTTTAAGGGAGCCCAGGTGGTGGAATGAACCTCTGCTGAGGAGTCTGAGAACTATATTATAGGTGTGGTTCAATGGCGGTGCTGGTCAGAGCGCAGGAGAGGCAGAATTAACTTTCAGTGCTTGTATTCACAGAGGTGGCAGCAGCAGTAGTCGGTATTTGTGCACAAGAATGTTCTTTAATTTATATCACAGATTATATACAGCACAGTATCACTACCCATTTCATCACCACCCATAACGCTACAACACAAAGCAGCTCTTTCTGCTGCCATTCTGAGTCACTCCATGACAGTCTGGCATGACACCATTGCAGTCTTTGGTGACGTTGATGTGGTGTTAAGGACAGTCGATGTAACGGTCTGTGTGCATGTAGTCTTGTGTCGTGCAGCCGTCTGCCATTGGTGCTGGCACTGACAGGATGACTCATGGAGGGCATCACTGCTCGTTCTGATGGCTGTTGGGTCAGTCAGGTACAGCGATAAGGCCCGTTCTTGCTTACATCACACGGTGGCCAAGCATGAAACTTGAAACATTTGCCAGACCTACCTACCAAGTTTCATTCCTGTTAGCTGATTCCTTCTAGGTGCAACATTATGCATACACTATATGGAGAATTATGGCGTTCTAGTGGATCAGCCACATCCATTACTAACAGGTGTATCAAATCAAGCACCTCCATAGACAAACACTGGCAGTAGAGTAAGTTGCTTCATGAAAGGGGCTTCCATGCCTGTGCAGCCATGTACAAGCCTAAGATCACTATGTGCAATGGCAAGTATCAGCTGGAGTGGTGTATAGCACGCCGCTACTGGACTCTGGAGGAGTGGACATGTTAGGTGGATGCCAGTAGAAAGCTACGTACCAGAATACCAACAGTAAGGTTTGGTGGATGAGATTTAATAGTCTGGCTGTTTTTCAGGGTTTAGGCTCCTTTAGTACCAATGAAGGGTGACATTTTAGATAATTACATGCTTCCAAATAGGTGGCAAGCGTTTGGGGAAGATCCTTCCTTTCCTGTTCCAGCGTGACTGTGTTCCCATGCATAGAGGCAACTCCATAAAGACATGGTTTGATGAGTTTGGTGTGGGGGAACTCCAGTGGCCTGCACAGGGCTCTGACCTCAACACCTTTGTGAATAACTGGAATGTCACTTGCGAGCCAGACCTTCTCGCCCAACATGAACGGCAAAAAGGGCACAAAAAGAGTAGAGGCTGATCTACTCAGACTACTCATATATGCAGTAGGCAAATGCCCACATACTCTTGGCCATATACCTGAAAGCAGTATCGTTTTTCACTCGTGCATTAAAGCCCGATGTAAAAGTAAAATTATAATTACTGCTACCGGCATTTCAGGATATTTCTGCCATATTTATATTTAGGACATAGCCATACTCACTGTCTTTGCTGACAGGAGAGACTTCTCTTGGACAATAGTTTGAATAAACACTAATCTTGTTTAAGCTTTTCTTATTTTTCAATTCTTATTTGATACTGTGTAGGTATCAGCATTGACTCTTCTGGGAGGATATTCCCTGGTATCTGCGTGTACAACAAAGCAGCAGCAATGAACAACAATGTGTTGTGGATTTCTGTAGCAACCTTCAGGGGGCCTAGAGTAAACAGGGTGAGCCTAGCAGCTAACAGGGAATAGACATAAGCTATCGTAGCACCCCGCCCTGCCCCGTATTCTGTTAACCATGCCTTGTTTGCAAGTGAACCTGAATTGCGAACCAGGTCTTTGACTTGTCTGAGTTCTTGGAGAAAGGTTCTTAGATTGGTTTAGGAATGGACCTCCTTCACAGTAAGTCACCTCATCCCAGTCGCTACTGCTGTACATGGCACTTGTTATAGCTCCTGTCTCCATCTCGACCTCTGTATTACCCTTCTGACCCTGATCCTGTCTCTTATGTAGCACAACACTGTGTCCTCGTCACTGTTGCGGCAACTGGTCCCTGTTATAGCTCCTCATCCTGACCCTGCCCTCAGTCTCTGGTCTTGATCCAGGTTTGGCTGTTGTTGATGTCCTTACTCCCAATCCTGTCCTGACTGACCTTTATGCAATAGTG
The DNA here is from genome assembly GCA_034552555.1 of Semaprochilodus insignis. Classification (NCBI taxonomy): domain Eukaryota; kingdom Metazoa; phylum Chordata; class Actinopteri; order Characiformes; family Prochilodontidae; genus Semaprochilodus; species Semaprochilodus insignis. Next base: position 3,906,302 of record CM067495.1, read on the forward strand.
ACTCCACTCCTGTTAGAGAATGCAACTTTCTTTTCTCTTTCTTTCAACTCCCTCAGCAAATCCCCTTGCTTCTAGAGTCCAGGTCTCAGTTTCGGAACCCTTAAGTCTAGTGTCCAATCATGCTCCACCTTGGTTCCTGTACCGTCTAGCCAAAGCCTCCCTTACAAATGTCCCTAGTCCACTGCTCATCTTGGGGTGTGCAGCCAGGATTGATTCTGGGTTTGGCTTTTTGGGAATGGCTCATTATCCTTAGCTCAGCCCCCTGAGAGTCACTAAGCCTCTAGACTCACAACCTAAAACCTTTAAGGTGGAGGTTATGCTGGACCTGGAATGTGGTTTTCATCACAGGTCTGTAAAGTGTTTATTGAGTGTCTGGGCGGTTCATATTTGCCCCATTTCTGGTCATCATATCGAACCCAATAAGCAGGTGGTGAGGGCAAAACTCCAATACTGTGGGGACCAGTAAGGTGTTTTTTTTTCCCTCCAGAGGATTCAAGCCTAGCAAGAAGGTGTAGTCCAAGGTACATTTTGAGGGAGACATCAAAAGGCACAGGTCGATTACTAGTGCAGGCCCCCATGAGCACAGGCCAGGAGCCAGAGTTTGGCTTTCTACTCAAAACCTCCACCTTCCTTTATGCTTTGCTTCTTCTGTTTATTCAAGTCACTGCACCACATCAGTGGGGAGATGTATCGGCTCTAACTTCTTCCTCATTTGTCATGCCTTTCACACAGCCCTGTTGTACCTGGCACCCTGTAAAGGTGCTGATCCTCTAGACTCGCAAGCTCCAGTCTCTGTTGTAAAGCCCATCTGAACTGTGGAAGAGGGACTTCTCCAGTATTTGGTGGACTGGGAGGTTTACAGTTTAGACAGGTTCTGGGTTACTGCTTGGATCCCTTACTTAAGGTTGGGGCCCTAGCTGCTGGTGCCCCTACGGATGTCAGTCTGGTCCACATTCAGGCGCAGCATCTGGGAGGGACTTCCATCACATGCTCCACATTAACACCTGTTGCTCATTCTTCAGCTTATCACCAGATCTACTTATGTTACCTTCTTATCTCCTCTGCGAAACCACAAGCCCTTGTTTTTTGCCCAGCAACTTCTTGATGTTCTGATTTCTTTGTGTTTACGTTTGGCCTATTTAGCGTAGCTTGCATCCATTGTTCTCTTGTGTTGTTCTGCTGTTCAAATAAACCCTCGCCCACATCAACACCTACCTGGATGCAAGACTGTGGGGCCCACCTATAACTTTTAATCAAAATTCAGGCCAAAATAAAATATCTCCTCTTCTGCTTGCAAACATGAATGCGGTATGGAAAGATTTGAATCTGCGCTTTCGTCAGGATTGCTGTGCTTCTTTAACTGAGCTACAAGTGAGACGTTCAGATAGATGCCACTGATAACTGCAACTTCATACACGTCATTGTTTTCAGGGGACATAAACAGAGGAAAAACTGTGTCACTGTTCAGCTGTATGGCCGTTGATGCACAAGAGATGAATGCAGTATTATCTCAGGCACCCTTTAACACTGAACAATCCTGCACTCTGATCTGCCATGCCATCTGCACTCACGTGTCCGCACACACAGCGGCGGTCTGTACCTGTGGCCTGGTGTGTGAAATGCTGAGATCCGTGCTGCAGATGGTCTCTGAGTGTGATGTAGAGGGGGATGGAGGGAGGAGAAGAGGAGTGATGGGCTGAGGACGGAGTGACGGAGACCCGAGTAGCGCTGACGGAGAGACAGGAGGAGTCTGTAAAAGAGGGAAAGAGAGAAAGAGAACTAATGTGTTACCTGGTTTGGCCTGAGCTTGAACGTGCCTGTGTGAGGAGGTCATTCCTCCTGATCCTCCTTTTGTTTTTCCTCCTTTAAACCACACACCGATCTGTGCTGAGTTAATCTGAGGACTTTAGCTTTAAGCTGATCTGGGTCCAGATGTTAAATGGAGCTGAAACACTGTGTGCACTTTTAATGATTACGAGGGGGAAACATCAGCACAACAGCGCCCCTGTATAACAGCTCATTGTCTTCACCCTCAATGCTTTACGCTGCATCCACCTGAAGGCGGCGTATTGCTACTGGAATGCTAGAACAATTTAGGATTCAATATTCAATAAGGTAAGCTCTTATTTTTGGCCAAAAGAAAATCCTCAAGCTAGTTTCAAAATTGAAACTACTCACATCTATATCTCATTGCTATGTAAATTGTTATTTCAGTCACACTTGTATATGCAATATAAGCTCACCAGATCTGTAGATGGCACTGCACGAGGATGATGGGGCTATAAATCCCTGCGGGGTGTGAGTGATGGGATCCATAGATTGAGAAGAGGTTCTACAGTGCAGTGAATGTCTCGTTCCATGTGTGGAAAATGGCTCCAGATCAGATGTTAATGATTGGCTAAAAGGAGTGACTGCATTTGGGTGTGCCAAAGACCATAGTGTGAAGGAAGTAGCAGAATCTGCAGGTGTATGGAAGTGTACGGTCATACGGGTCTACCAGCAGTGGCTAAAATCCCAGGCTACAGGGAATTCTCCTCGGAATTGTGCAAGGGAAGACATCTACCAAATCGGGACCAACTGCACAATTTGTTGATGCTAGAGTATCTGAACATTGACGTGGCCTTCATACAGCCCTTGTCTAGTCCATGCCAAATCCAGTCACAGCTGTTATTGGTGCTCGTGGAGGTATTACACATTATTTGGGCATGTTTCAGTCGCAGGTGACTCATTTTTGTCCGGTGAGTTAATTATCAAACATGATTATGCATCATATCAAAATAACAAAATCTAATGGTGGGGAAATGTGAGACTTAATGATGCACTGAATCATCAGGGCTGTACAATGCGACAATGCTGTTATACATTATACATTGAGCAGTTTTTTGATCATAGAATAGAAGCCATATCTCCCCCTACACTTCCTGTAGTGTATTACAGTCTGTCAGAATGACCGTGTGGGTCATATGATCGTTATAGAGCGCTGTTTAAATGAACAATAGAAGTCATATCGCCCCCTACACTTCCTGTAGTGTATTACAGTCTGTCAGAATGACCGTGTGGATCATATGAACGTTATAGAGCACTGTTTAAATGAACAATAGAAGTCATATCGCCCCCTACACTTCCTGTAGTGTATTACAGTCTGTCAGAATGACCGTGCGGATCATATGAACATTATAGAGCACTGTTTAAATGAAACAGTAGAAGTCATAATTCTGCCATGTAACTCTAAGATGTAAGCAGGTCACACTGGGGCTGCATTAACCCATGAGTTACAAGATACATTCAATCTACACACAATCTAGTCCCATTGTACGTTATGTAGAAGGACTTCCACCGACTGTAGTACTGAGTAATACTAAACCCACAACTACAACTAACCCTAACCAGAAACTCAGTAACCAAAAAGCAATATTTAGTTTTTTCACATTTTCAAATGAGAATCGCAAAAGGTCCTCAGTTGTTCAAAATCACATGGTATCCTGTAATTGTGAGGACATTCTGCTCTTTACTGGTGTAGCAAGACGAGCACACTCCCTCTTTTCTTCCTCTTGGTCTCAGCTTGCGCTCCACTGGGAGGGGTGACATAAATACAATGGCTACAAGTTCAGTCTTCAGTTTCAGCACTGAAACAGGACAAATCACGACACACATACACACACACCAGCCATGACACTCACACGCTCTCTGCTCTCCTTACCCCAAATATAGTAGGTCAGTCAAGGCACATTTGGTGCTAACAGAACCCTGTACTCCACTAGGATCGTAATGCCAGAGAACTGAGCGTGTGGGAGAAGAGAGCTGACCGAGAATTAGAAAGGACCAATTGCTTACCGGACAGTTTGCTAAATGGTATTAAAGAACATGGGCATGTCATTTTTACTCACCTTTATTGTTTAGATAATGGATTATTACTTAGCATCAATAAAAAACCATCAATAGGAAAAGACATCTGAAGAGATAGAGGCCTCTAAAAGCTTGCTTACAGAGTTTGTTGTGGTAAATAATAAGTAGTAAATAGTAGTAAATAATAATGTGGTATAATAATAATAATAATAATAATAATAATAATAATTTATAAATTACACTTATTTATGTGTATTCTGAGAAAAGATAAGTTTTTAACTTGACTTTAAAGATTAAAAGAGATAGAGAGATGCAGATAAGTTTCAGTGTAATGACAGTATGGTTACTCAGAAGAGTCGCATGGGAAGCTTATGCAGATGACATACAAACGTGTTAACAAGTCTCCATCTAATTCATTTTTTGCTAATTACAAATGATGTGTGTGATGTAGATACAAACTGAGAGCACAAAATGATGAATCAGCTCCACTTACTAACTAAACTTACTAGTGTAAAATTCTGAGTGTTGGAAAAAAATAAAATATGAAATAAACAAAATGTCTATGTTTCTTTAAGATGCTAGAAGGTGTGTGATTATTTTCCTGTCTGTCTGTCGGTCAAAAAGAAGTACAGTAGATAGGCATGCACTTTTCCACCCCATGCATTCTTACAGGTGGAAAAGTTTGGAATTGAACCGTTTAAGTCGGATCAAAAAGGTGTATACAAGCACACCATTCCCAATCGGATTGAACAATGAAACGATGTCAATACCTTGAAAACTGGGGGACTGGTAAAAATGTGCACCAAGAAGAAGCCTTGGAAGAATAACATACTGTCGGATTACAGGTGTAATATGTCTTGGATCATGGAATAACCACAACATAACATATTACATAACATAAGTACATCCACTGTTGCTATGAGATCAGATTATCAGTGGTGGCATTTCCAGGCATGATCAAATGTGAAACTGATGAAGAACAAAGCTCAAATTGTATGTAGTCATTTTCCGGGTTTCCCCATAGACGGCTGTGAGGAACAGTACCAGTGAGTGAGCTTTCCAGCTGATGTTGTTGTTGTTGCATACTATCTCCACATCTGTGTCACATGGAATAAAGCTGTAAGTGTTCCCAATGTTGCTGCTACCACAGACCCAGCCAGTAGAGGTGTAAGGAAATATCGAATATCATGATATTATGTTTTGGGATTCTGTACTGATTGACACAGTATTGATGCCTAATCAATAGTTTATAGTCACAGATTGGTGGCAGACGGTGGATCAACCCCCAACCACTAGATAGCAGAGCTCTTCACCATTACACTCTGTCACTCTGTAATGATTGACAAACTTAGAATGACGCACGCTGAGCCAAAAGCAGAGCAAGGTTTTATTAGCAGGTTAGCGGTCAAGATGGACAACAGGATTCAGGCGAACATAACAAAGGGAATAAGCAGATAGACAAGTAAGAGTCGAAAACCTAACAGACAGCCAACCAGCAACCAAAACAAGAGGGAAAACCAGAAATCAAACCGAGTCAGAACCAGGATAGCAAACAGGAATACCAGTGGATGGAACACTTGGTATGCTACAGGAGTGGCAATACTTCGCAAGGTGTGTGTGGAGACCAGGGGTATATAAGCAAATCACCGAAATGATTACAAGCAGGTGTGTGTGATTAGTATTCCGGGGATGACGAACGGGATGACAAAATTAGGTGATGGCGGACATGTGAGGGTGACGTCATCGGGCGCTGGGTTCTGGGAGATGGAGTTCGTGAGATCGCAGGCAGAGGGGAAACCCGGAGGCGTGACACACTCCAACTTAAACAAGTCGCATAAGTGGCACACTGCTAACGTTAACCTGAGCCTATACATATGGTGGTGTGTTTTACTGCTATGACAGTTTTCCTAAAACTATATCACCTCCCCTACAGTATCACAATATATCACAACATACTGAATCGTAACCCCTGTACCAGGATACGTATCCTATCGGCAAGTACTTTCCAATACACAGCCCTACTAGCCAGAGCCTGAATTTGGACTTACTGTGTACTGATTCACTACATACAGAGCTAGTAAGCGAATTGAGGCACAGCCACTTATTCAGCCCTTCATGGATAAGACTGGTGACCCACAGCTACATCCGTCTGTCTGTCTGCCTGCATGTGGTTTGCCGTAATGTAAAGTTCTAACCTACCTGATTTGCTGTAGTGGTGAATGAAGTCTGTGGCTTCTTGTTTGGCATCATCATAACATCCAAACACGACCTCACCTGCACTGTAGCACCTTCCAGACACAGCAACACGCGGAACGGCACGTGTGATTTGAAGCTGAACTGGCTAACCTGATGATTTGCATTGTAGGCTGGATAGTTCCTTCAGGCTGCTATTCACAAGCTGCATACGTTCAAATCTGATAGTAAAATGAGCGCATGCAAATTTAACTGCGGTTCATCAGTTTCATCTTTGGCATATCTGTAGGATCGAACTCACATCTGGTGTGTGAAATTTTGGTGAACTAGTTTAACAACTTCAACTTCAGAAATAAAAAGCAAATCTGATTTGTGGCTAAATAACCAAAACTATTGCCAATAACACCATGTACAGTATAATACCATATAATAATCAGTACAAAAGTGGGTGTTCTTATATTCTTATAGTGTTCCACTATGTTTTATATCACTGGCTCCGCCCACAAAATAAACAGTGAAGATAGAAGTATATAACTAGTAAGTGAAACCCCTATAAGTTTATTTATAGTACAGTTGCAGTGAAAAATAAAACCTACATGTAAACTAGTTATGTAATCAAAGTTACTACTAAGTTACACCTAAACTACTAAAAGTGGATTTTAATAAACTAAAAAGTGGCCAATTTAGTCCCAAGAAGTATTAAAATAGTACACGTTCAAGTTTACTACTAGTACATTGATATTAGTATACTTAGTACAAAATGCTGTATATACTAGTGAAATATACTTCAACTTTACTTCGGTTTGCTTAATAAAATTCTTAACTAAATAACTTCATAAGCTTAATAACTTTTACTGTCTAGGTCTACTATTTTTGCATATGACTATGCATCATTATACTTCTCATACTCTGACTGCCAATATCATCAGTATTTATGTAACTGGTATAAAAGAACAGTAACTGTGGAATATCTATACAATATCCACATACACCTGTCTAATCTACCCAACCTGTCTTCAGATATCCCAGATCAAAATATCATAGCCTAGACGCTCTAGTCAACCTTAAGAGAGCAATTTGTAAGATCGCACCACCTGTCAAATTCATACATGTCACCAGGCCTATCATAAGAAACAAGGAAATGCACAGTCGCTCCTCCTCCCTCCTTACAGGTCTATAGAAGACACATCAAGAACTTTGCTGCTGAATGTGGTTTCAAAACTTTGGTCCTCTGTTTTTGCATATGACTATGCATCATCATACTTCTCGTACTCTGACTGCTAATATCATCATTTATGTAACTGAAATAAGAAAACAGTAACTATACAATATCTACACACTATCTATATACATTCATATAGCTATAACAAAATGACCTGATGTTCTTAGGGTGGAATTTCAGCAAATACGACACATGCAGTTATGATCAACAGCACAAAATGATGTGATGAGTCGTGATTCTCTAATTTGAAACTTGTAAAGACTTTTAAGGATCTACAGCCACCCTGTCTGTGTCTGTGAGAGCGTGTGTATCCTTGTCCTGTGTTTTCAGATTATGTAACAAAGCTTTCTGTCCTATTGTTCTAGTGGCCACTTCCATACCCGTGTAAACAGACTCTTCCGCTGTGTGAGCTACGATTGTTCTTAAGTCCAGTCTCTCCTAAAACGATCCTGGAAATACTGTTAGCGTTTTAGCTACGATGGCATCTACTGGAACCTCTAACTCTGTATCGCAGTCATATTAAATTAGCTTTACTCTCTCATATCAGACATGGACTAGAGCACGTTCTCTATAGTGAAAAATGTCTAAATATAGCCGTCTGGGATGTGGACCCTCTATAGGGAGGGGGTCCACTTCCTGCACTTCCTGTTATACACTTACACTCCTTTGGCTCAGTTACACAACAAACAGTCAATCCTGAGACACAGCGAAGACTCTGTAACTGTACGGGGAAGTTTGCTTTGAGTGGTCAGTTACACTTACAGTCATTGGCCATTTTATCAGAAACACCTGCCATACAGGTGTACAATTAAACACTGTAGCCGATCAGTTGCTACACAATGTACCAGCTCCTCTGTCATTGGAAAGGGGCCACAATGGGACCACCGCAAGACTGTAGCGGTGTTGCTGGGGTTTTTATGAACAGTCAGTGTGGACCACCCAAAACGTGGCAGGCAAAAGTGACTCTGGAACCCAGCCAACATGTTGCCCGTAATCTGGGTTGTATGGGTTTTACATGGGAGCAGTTGGTTACATGGGATACATGTGCCCCAGTTGGGTTATAACTTTCGGCCCCAGTCAGGCTACACACATGGGTCCCGGTTGGGTCAAGTTTTGGGCCCCAACTGGGTTGCCTAAAGGAGATCCAGTTGGCAGCCCATCTTTAATCCAGGTGTGGCCAGCTGTCATCAACCCCTGTTCCTGGAGAACTACTCTCTTGCAGACTTTAGCTCTAACCCTAACCAGTCCCACTTAATTCCCCACCATCTTCAGAGGTCCTTGATTAGCTCTGTCTGGATTTAGGTTGGAGGTAAAACCAGGAGTCGGGCCAGTCACCACTGTAGTAGAACATACTTTTTGTCAAGTTCCCATAATATTTCCCATAAGAACGTCATCCACAAACTTTGACAGCAACTGGACAGATGTTTCTCGAGATGTGCCATAAAGTTTTTGCACCACGAAATAAACTTGCTGTTGTTTTTGATTACTGAGTTATGTAAACATCAGAGAATTCACACCTGTATCATTCTAACCACCCTACTGCGTATAATCACAGCACAGCGAGAGCTTTAATCAGGCTAAAGTGCAGCCTCCACATGGTTTTAACACAGCATTACAGTAATTACATAATCTTGATAATCTGTTTGTTTTTGATTTCCTTTCTTTATCTGGTTTTATTTTGCTTTTATGTCTATAAAGTACTCTAAGCTGCACTTGAGATGTCCTTTTCTTAAGCCATTGCAGTTTGTTACTTTTCTTTCAATGTTCTTCTTGTTTTTATATATGTAAAATGTATATATGCTGGATTAGCGTGACCACAGTAGGTCTGGTAATCAAACCATTGAGAGATTCTTGACTAGCCCATTCATACGGTACAAAGTACCGGTCTAATCTCCCCAAACTGTTTAAGATATCCCAGATCAAAGCATCATAGGCTGGACACCCATGTCAGCCTTAAAAGAGCAATCTATAAGATGACACAACTCTTTTTCTGCTTTTATTTATTTCACTTCTTTTGTTTGCTGCTGAACGTGGGTTCTTGTCGAGAGCGGGCTGCGACAGTGGTGGTAGTGGTCGCTTACCAAGAGCTTCAGCCATCGTTGGGTTTACTGTCCGTTTCACTTGCTACCTGCCCTTAAATGATCTGACTGGGAGCAGAACCTTCAACGTGATTGGTATAAGGTTCTGAATCTATAGGGTTTAATATGATGTCGGCCCACCCTTTGCAGCTATAACAGCTTCAACTCTTCTGGGAAGGCTTTCCACAAGGTTTAGGTCCTTTGTGAGGTCCGACACTGACGTTGGACGAGAAGGCCTGGCTCGCAGTCTCCGCTCTAATTCATCCTAAAGGTGTTCTGTCTGGTTAAGGTCAGGACTCTGTGCAGGCCAGTCAAGTTCTTCCACACCAAACTCGCACTGCTCTAGAGTCCAGGGGCGGCGCTTTACACCACTGCATTTGACGCTTTGCATTGCACTTGGTGATGTAGGGCTTGGATGCAGCTGCTCGGCCATGGAAACCCACTCCATGAAGCTCTCTACGCACTGTTCTTGAGCTAATCTGAAGGCCACTTGAAGTTTGGAGGTCTGTAGTGACTGACTCTGCAGAAAGTTGGCGTCCTCTGTGTACTATGTGCCTCAGCATCCGCTGACCCCGCTCTGTCGTTTTTCATGGCCTATCACTTCATGGCTGAGTTGCTGTCGTTCCCAGTCGCTTCCACTATGTTATAATCCCACTGACAGTGGACTGTGGAATATTTAGTAGTGAGGAAATTTCACGACTGGACTAGGTGGAATCCTATCACGGTACCACGCTGGAGTTGAATGAGCTCCTGAGAGCGACCCATTCTCTCACTAATGTCTGTAGGAGCAGTCTGCATGTCTAGGTGCTTGGTTTTATACACCTGTGGTCATAAAAGTGATGGGAACTCCTGAATTCTTTGCTGAATTTACAGAATTGATTTGGATGAGTGAGTGAATACTTTTGGCAATATAGTTATTTGTGTTTTTAATGTATTTAGATTTTTGGTGTTTTTAAGTTGGGAACTTTTGCGCGGTTAAAACAGGTATTGAATCAACTGAATTGAATCATTGACTGTGCAGACCTTTCCAGCCCTATGGTCCATTGCAATTACCATCTATGCAGCAAGCTGTTACACATGGTGGTACACACTTCCGTCTGTAGTTATTAATCTTGCTCAAATATGTTTGCACCCCATTCTCCTCTAATAGCGCCATGCTCTTTTGTCCTCCGGTGCAGCCCACATATGCACACATTGTGACTGTCAGAGTGGAAGTGTGTGGAGGAGATTCTGTCCGCTGTCTTGAAGTCCCTGATAAAGAAGATAATGGGTTCTGGCAGCCGCGTTCAGGGACTGAACTGCTAACCCTGCGCTAACCTCCCTCTCCCCTGGTGGGCTCTTCCTGCTAAAGCTATTATTCTGTCTTGGGTCAGAGACTGACTTACAGCAGCTTTTCATGGCTGAGGTCAGGAACAGTTCTATTTCATAAGGAAGATAAAGAGCACTCCTCTCATCCTCAACTGACCTGTTTGTGGGTGTGTTTGTCGGTCCATTTCTCAAGAATGACAAAGATCTCTCGCTTTTCCGGAGAAAGAGGGAGAGGTAGATGATATGAAACAATGTTTTTTTTTCCCTCCGAGTCACGTGAAGTGCCCCCACATCTTTAAAGACTGCTGCTAACACAACGGAATTGTAGAGCTCAACACGTTTAGAGGAGAACACTAATTGCTAATACAGTTACATCAGCTAAAAGGGCCCATGTTAGAGTGACGGGGGGACAATCACATCCACCCACCTCTTATACCTCCAGCCATGGATTTCTGGGGCATTGCCAGAAATCAAGCACACAACCTTCTGATGGCAGGACCACTGCTTACAGAGGCCACAGACTGTTTTGTCAAGTTTTTGACACTTAATAACAAACAGAGAAACGCTGTAAGATAATACGGCGTCCTCTGAGGGAGGTCAGTTGGCACTCCTGGCCACAGATGTGTTTTAGTACCAACTAACTATATCAACATGAGCCCGCCCCTTCACCTGCTGTGGTGTTCCTGTTTACAAACTCCAAAACCATTGGGACAATGGACTTGAACTTCATTGTTTTTGTTAAATATACACTCATTTCAAATTTGATGCCTGCAACAGGTTCCAAAAATGCAGGGACAAGAGTGCGCTCACCACCGTGTTACATCATCAACATCCTTTTTGCCATTTTTCTGTTGGACAAGTCTTCAGGTGGGGCCTTTGCGGCCTGTTTTGGGCTTATTAAGACCCACGTTTTCAATGAAGGTCAGTCTAGCATCCGCACTCTAACATGGAGAATGGCTGTTGGTTGTCTTTGTTGAAATAAGCATGGGCCTTCTCTTCTTTGGTTCATGACTTCCAAAAACAGCCTGAAAAATGGGCTCATCAGACGTTTCCACGGGCATCAGTCCTACTCAGACGAGAAGAAACCCAGAGAAGAAGGCGGCGTTTCTTGGCATTATTGATATACCCTATATGGCCAAAAGTTTGTGGACACCTGCACATCCAATGTTTCTTCCAATGAGTCCCCACTTTGCTGTGGTGATAGCCTCTACTCTTTTGGGAAGGCTCTACACTAGACTTTCTAAGATTGCTGTGAGGACTTGATTGAATTCAGCCAAATATGCATCAGTGAGGTCAGGTACTGATGTTGGATGATCAGTTGTGGATTACAAACGTCATACATAAGTTGTTGCAATTTTTGCTGATGTAGTTCTGGGAAAGTGGTGTGCCTCAACCCGTCACCTCTCACAAAGCAAATCAGCTTTTCTAAGATGCTCTTTACCAAAGCACGATTGCAATAATCTTAAACTGCACCTGTCTCAATCTTTTTGGAACGTCATCAATTTCACAAATTTGGTAATTTCTGTATTGTGTATAACTTGCACTTTGCTCTGTATCTGTTTACTGTATTTTCTGCTATAACAATGCAAATTTCCCCATGTGGGATAATAAAAGGCTGCTTTATCTTATCTTATCTTGTCTTTATACTGTTTACCATTCTCCTCATTGACATTCACATTTACACATTTGGATTTGTGCATAGAATCTAGAAAACAGCACCCTTCACTTTCCCTCCTTCTCTCAGCTTAACACATAATGACGTCCAAATTGTTTAGAAGCTCCTAGAAGTCCTGGACTATCCGAGTTAATCCAATCAACCAACTTAGTCCTTACAGCCTGCTGAGGCTCAGACCTTTTGGTAGAATCACACAGTGAGCAGATTTCTCCACATCACCATCTGCTAACAAATTAGCTTAGCCTGGTTCCGTCACCTCACTGTGACTTTCCCAACGTCCATCTACGGCATTGCTGTGGTTTCCTGTGCCTATATCCTGAAATCCACAGGTATATGGGGACGACCAGGAAACTGAAGACACTCTGTTCAGATGTATGGATGCTTGTTGATGTCTGTAATGATCTATTTGCCTCCTGACAGCCAGGAACAGCACGATGTCTAATTGTTTTCCTATGACTTCAACTCCAATAACTCTCCTACCATCTGTCTGCAGTTACAACACTCCACACTTCGATGGGAGAATGAGCGGGGGCTTTAACTGTTGCTAGCTGAATGGTTAGACTGCTGCAAGGTTAACGGACAACCATAGGAACACATTTTCATGGTTGTGACATCATAACCATGATAAATTCAGAATTTGTTGTTTTTGCAAACAATAAAACTAGGCCACGACTTACAGTTTCATTACTGTAACGGTGATTTGTTGACTGGTATGATTGTCAGTTCTTAATAATCACAATTTTTCACAACTGAAAAATAGAAACTCACTAAGCGGGGATGGATTCAGCTTTGACAAAATGTAGCAAAACGTTCATTTCAACTTATTTGATGGTGCATTGAACATGTTTGAAGGCCATTGCTGGCATCAATTTTTAAGAATTATCCTTTATTAAAAAAGCTACAATCAAATTCTTATTACAAACCTGTCTTCTAACATCATCAGGTTTTGCATACACCAAGCAGTAGCGGCCATATTTATAGTGGTCTTCATTAGAATCCATTGTGTGCACTGCATTTCTAATAGGGCGGGGTTTATCGACACGTCGCTCCTGATGGGGTAACTCAGACACACCCATCAAACGGTAGTTTGACAGAACATTTTAAGACTGAATGGCCCCCTTCAGATATACTGTAGCCATGGGGGCGGAGCTAACCAGAATGGTTTGTGCTTTTGCTTTGTATATGAACCTTATTTTTCATGGTACTTCCAAAACACGATGCTAATTATCAGTGCATAATCAACAGTACATCAACCAACCAATACACAAATTAATGAAGCACCATGATAGGTTCATTGTTAATATGTCCACTGCTGAATGTTCTGTTACTGTCTCCTGGTCCTACCTTGTCGCCGTTCATGATAAAGGCCAGTTTGTCCATCTCCTTGGCTGCGATGGCCATTCTGAGTTTGTCTGAGCTGCCCCTGCTGAAGGGTGGGGTGATGGAGTCCCGTGGGGAGGAGGGGAGCGAGACCTGAGGTGAGGAGGAGCAGGAGGTTCTGGGGGACGAGGCGAGAGAGGACGCGCGAGGGGACAGGCAGCCCATCTCCACGGCTATCTTCTCAGTACATTGCAGGTTGTGGAAGCTCAGGAACTCGTCCGTCTCCCTGTCCACCACCAGCAGCCTGGTCCGGTGCTCCACCGCCATGATCTTCTCGACCACCTGAAGAGAATCAGAGAATCACCATCGTTTTCAGCTAATACAAATGTAGTCAGCCAAGACACGGTTGGTGTGAGGTGAACCAGCAACCGGAAGGGCATGGGTTCAAATCCCAGGACTCACTGGGTATTCCTGAGGCTATATGTTGTATGCCTGGGAACATGCATATCTGACAGCTTGCGTTACCTTAACACGCTAATCAGAAAGATGGTTGATATAAGCCCTGGTTTGGGAAAAGCACCAAAGCCCACACATCTCATCTCGCTGTTGTGATGTCAACCCTCAACAACACCTTTCAGATCTTCAAACCACCTTCAGGCCAAAGAGTTTCAATCTGTGCTTTCAACAATAGGACATGGAAAACAACACTGTTGAACTATTGTCTAGCCAGGAACTGGTATGCATACCAAGGATGGACGCAAATCTGAGTGTTACAACTCTGGATATACCCAAAACATTAACCTGTACCTTTTTCAGAATTTTGAACCATTGACCATTTGGGCTTGCACACAGAGTTGGGGGTTAGGTGCCTTGTTCAAGGGCACTTAGTCACATCCTGTTAACCTTCCAGTCACAAGACTGGCTCCCTAACCTCCAGGCCAGGACGGCCCTTACAAAACAGATCCTTAAGAGGTATTAAAAAGGAACAGTGACAAATCCTAAGAGTAAATTTGACTCGGAGGGTGTGGAACCTGCTTTGGCTCTTCCACAGAAGATGTACAAGTGATTATCTAAGCAGTCAAGCACAGTGTCAAGAAAATCCCCAACAGCCTTCACAGGGCGGCTGATGGTTAATGCTAATCCATGACCCGCACTCAAACGGCCACAGGGTGCTGAGAAAGCAGGCAAACAGGTTTCCTGGGCAAACAACAGCAGCATGACATAAAGTAATTATGAAACGGACGTTACGTAGCATCTTAAAGTCTGAATTTCATTTGGGCCTTTGCCCATTTTTATATACACTCATCATCAAAAGAACAGCTGCACCCAGAAGGAGGTGTGGGATTGCAGTGCTATTGGGAAGGAAGATAAAGGTTACCAGGAACAATAAATGATGATACATTTAGACTGATATGATCAATATTTATTGAGCTACACATACACATAGAAGTAGCGTCTCTCAGTATGGTGTGGGGCCGCCATGTTTGCTAACGCAATATGCCAGACGTCTCTTCATGGGGTTGTAGAGGTTCCTAAAGGGGTCCTGTGATAATCTATCCCATGCAGCTTGAATATTCTCACACAGTTCCTGCAGATTTTGCGGTAGAGGTGGAGGTGAAGTGACTCCAGGTCTTCTGGATATGTGACGCCTGACAACAAACCGCTCATTCTAGCGCAAGACAAAAGCAGGACTCATCACAGTGTCACACCTGTTGGTTGATTCCTTCTGGGTGCAGCTGTTTGTGCAACTATAGAATTTTGCATTCAAATGCAATCAAATCCTCACAGCAATGTTCTGATATCTAGTGTACATCCTTCCCAGCATAGTAAAGGCTGTTACTGCAGCAAGAGAGGATAACTCTGCATTAATCCCCTTGCTTTCTGAAGGACACTGGTGTCCACCAAGTTTTTGAACCTACATACTGGGGTTTACAAAACTCACCTGGTGGTGTGATTCCTTCTCTACATTCTCTCCATTGACCTCCACCACCCGGTCGCCAGAGCGGAGTCCGGCCAGGTCAGCAGGAGAACCGGGCTCGATCTTGCGGATGAACTGAGCACCGCGGTGCCGCTCGCCGTGCAGGTGGAAGCCGAAGCCACAGTCACCTTTGGTCAAATAACAAAGGCGCGGCTGAAGGCCTCTCTCCAGCATCTCCCGCTCCACGCTGTACGCCATGTCCATCACGAATGGGTCAAGTAGACAACAACGACAGCAGCTGGACAGATCCTAAAAAGTGAGGTGCTGAAAAACGTGTTAGCATGCTAAGCTAACATGTGATCGATCGCTGCATGTCCGTTTGCTCCCAGAAAGTCGAGTTTACATCCCAAGAGTGATTTTTTTTGTTGTTTGTTTTTCTGTTGAATTCTGAGCACACTTGATCGATAAAACATAAACAATTACTTTTAGAATAGCTATAAAATCTTTATAAAAATGTATATATTTAAATCTATATAAATAAAAATAAATAATAG
>CM067495.1:3922772-3950035 GCA_034552555.1 Semaprochilodus insignis
GAGAGAGAGAGAGAGAGAGAAGGAGAGTGTATGTGTATGAGGGAGAGAGAGAGAGAATGTATGTGTATGAGGGAGAGAGTGTGTATGTGTGTGAGGGAGAGGGAGAGAGAGAGAAGGAGAGTGTATGTGTATGAGGGAGAGAGAGAGAGAGTGTATGTGTATGAGGGAGAGAGAGAGAGAATGTATGTGTATGAGGGAGAGAGAGAGAGTGTATGTGTGCGTGAGAGAGAGAGAGATGGAGAGAGAGAGAGTGTATGTGTATGAGGGAGAGAGAGAGAGAGAATGTATGTGTATGAGGGAGAGAGAGAGAGAGTGTATGTGTGCGTGAGAGAGAGAGAGAGATGGAGAGAGGTGATTGGGTGGAGATGTGTTCCAGGATAAGACAGTCAAACACCTCCAGCAGGAACTCTTCCTCCTGCTTACCTCTGATTGACTCTGTCCGCTCCACAGATCTGAGCTGAGGGCTGAGCACCAGCAGTAACTCCCTCACACACGGGCAGGGGCTCGATATCACACGGTGGCTTCGCTGTAGCAGCTCAGTTAAAGGGAAACTCCACTGATGTTTAAATTCCACATGATGATACGGCTGAGACGTAAACAGAGTCAGTCAGGGTCTAGAGAAACCTACGGAGTGAGAATAGTTCACAGTGGTGGTGAATGGAACCAGACGTCCAGCTCCATAAAAGCCCCCTCTGAGAGTCATTAGCCTACATGAAGTGGTTAGATATGAGCTGCCTGATGTCTGAGACTCAAGAGCCACGTGTAGGTTCACTGGGGGTTTAGATAGTAAATACAATGTCTGTATTTGTGTTGTAGACATGGAGACCCCTGGTCCCCATCACCACCACTGTCTTTACGATATACAAGTCTCTACAATCAAACCACCTCTGTGGTTACTCTGTTTATCCGAAGGATGGAAATAAGGGAAAATATTTTTGGAAAATGCTCGGAATTCCCCTTTGAACAATGACTATGCCCCTTAACTGGTATGGTGACTTACGGTGACCATGTTTATACAGTACTATGATACCAGCATGGCCTTACTAGAGTGGTTAAAATAATAATAATAATTATTAAATCTAAACAATTTAATAATATTTAATAATTTACAGCATCTACCTGATGCTCTTATCCGGAGCGACTTACAAGGTTATTAATGTTACAGGTAGACCAATGTAGTGTTGGGAGTCTTGCCCAAGGACTCTTATTGGTGTAGCACAGCATAGACTGGGAATCGAACCCCCTCCTCCCACATGTGGTGGTAGCTCCCTGGTGGGTAGTGGTGTTATCCGCTGAGTCATACCAAACCCGTTCCTTATTTGGAGGAACATGATATCAGAGCTTGCAACCTGCCTGTAGATGGGTTAGACCAATCAGAGGCAGCCAAACAGCTATATGCTGTGACATCACAACCACAGCTAACTGAGAAAGGGGATGCTCTGGTATTACTGCCCAGATAACAGGCCTGGACTTCAGTGCCCAGTAAATAACTGCACTTTAAATCACAGTCGGAATACTGATCAGGGAAATCGCAATTAGAGATCCTGAATGTGAAGTACAGTCATGTTAAACTGGAAGACCACGAACTATGAAGCACCATATAATCCCATGGTAGAGATGCTATGGTAGTGTAGTAGTGGTTGGTGTAGCTTAGCAGATAACACCCCAACCCACCAGTGAGCTGCTACCCCATGTGGGAGACTGGGGTTCAATTCCTGGTCTGAGTGACTATGCTGTACTACACCAATAAGAGTCTTTGGGCAAGACTCCCAACACTACATTGGCCCACCTGTAATATGAATAAAACTGGAAGTTGCTCTGGATAAGAGCGTCAGCTAAATGTAGTAACAGTGGTTAAACAGTATAGCCATCATTTATCAACACTGGACACCATGCTACGGTTAAACCGTGGGTCATTTTTGTCAGGAGACTATCAATACCATAACTAATACACTGACCTACAGTCAATACCTTCATTTCCACCTCCACATACACTTCCCTTCAGTCACGGATCAGGGTTAAAACCTCCTGCTGGTTTATTTAGATATGAAAAACAGTCAGAAACTGTTCTGAGATCAGCAAATAAACAGCTCTGCCATTCAACATCACCTACCATTCTGGTGTGCTTCAGTGGGGTTGATTAAACTGGTGTTGTTGTGCTGCCCTCTAGTGAAATCTGGACACAACCTCCTCCGCTGGTATCGCTGAACTGAATGAGTGTATGTACGAGTGCCCTATGGATAGGTTAAAGGGGAATTCTGTTTTTTTTCTGTAAATTAATTAATTAAATAAATAAATAAATGGAACTAAGACAAGGCCATCCTCATGGAAAATAAACACATTAATAAATAAATAAATAAATAAATAAAAATGTACATACATACGTATATACATACACATATGCCTACATATACATATGCATACACATACACATTCCCATACCTTATAATTTACTAAGAGCTAGGCAGAATCCCTTTATTGCACTTTACATCCCATGCACGCTAAGTACCACCTGATCCTGGGGGGGGACCTCCACTCCAAAGAGTACTGACCTTTTAAGATATTATTGATCAGTTCAGGAGGCAAATGTTCTGTAAGTAGTCTCCAGATTTTCATAAATAACAAATCATTGCCTTTGAGTACTGCAGCGAGTCGTTCATGAGGAAGCATCCTAAATATTTCCCTATAACACTGAGTAACAGTGGACGAGGAGTGACCAAACAGCCACGATTGCAGACATTCATCGAGCAGTGAAGTCCTCCATGAGTCATCCTATTAGTGCAGCACCATTGGCAGACGGCTGCACCACGCAGGACTACATGCACACAGACCGTTACAACGACTGTCCTTAACACCACGTCACCGTCACCAAAGACTGCAATGGTGTCGTGCCAGACTGTCATGGAGTGACTCAGAATGGCAGCGGGTCATCTTCAGTGACGAGTCCCGTTTTTGTCTTGGTGGAGATGACCAACGAATCCGTGTGTGAAGGCACAGTGGTCAGCACCAAGATGAACAGTTTGTTGTGACGCGTCACATGTCCAGAAGGCCTGGTGTCGTTCCACCTCCACACCTACCACACCATCTGCAGGAACTGTGTGAGAATATTCAAGCTGTATGGGATGGATTATCACAGGACACCATTAGGAACCTCTACAACTCCATACCGAGACGTCTGGTATGTTGAATTAGCAAACATGGCAGCCCGACACCATACTGAGAGACAGACTTCTGTATGTGTAGCTCAATAAATATTGATCATATCAGTCTAAATGTGTCATCATTTATTGTTCCTGGTAACCTTTATCTTCCTTCCCAACAGCACTGCAATCCCACACCTCCTTCTGGGTGCAGCTGTTCTTTAGATGATGAGTGTATGCAGAAATTTCCAATAATAAACAAACGAGACATCAAGTCATCGGAGTACATTTAATGAACCACATATAAAAGTAACAAAACTGTACAGCTATGAAGTATTATACGTCATATAGCTCAAAGTTGTAGGATATTGATGATACATCTTTCTCTTCTCGTTGATGATGAACATTACCAGTACAGCAATATATCATGTTTTTGTAGCTCTTATTTATTGTACTGTGTAGAAAAGGACTCAAAATACAGTGTGCAAAAATACAAAACTACGTATTACCTTAAAGAACGACGTGGTGCCTGAAGTGTAGCGCACTAGAAAGTACTATACACCGTACTATAAGACTACTAAAGATACGTATACAGTGTTCGGTACTCACAGTTGGTTATACATTCTTGTAAAGGGAAAAGATCTGGGTGTCTATTGACTTCTTGTATTTGATAGCAACATTAGCCTCATATCTCCAATTTAAAACTGAACACAGAGCACTTTTATTTTCAAAAGCAGATCTCAGATAACGCTAACTGTAAAAATCACTCCGTCCTTTTATAAAACGCCCAACCTGGTATAGATTAAACAGGTTAACGTGTAGGGGCCTGTTATATGCAAGGTTAAAAATGAAAGTCAACTCACATTTCAAACTCCTTTTCCTGTGTTAACACAACTCGGAGACACCAGAGTTCACCCACTGCTAACGTCTTAGTTTAGCCTTGCTAAAAAAACAGAATGGACCTGCATGGCTAGCCTTTAGCAAAACCAGCATGTGTTGTGTTTTGGTTGCTGTATGCTCTATGGCCATGCTGGGTAAACAGCTTAACCAACACTAGACCAGCTTAAACCCGCAAAGAGCAGCCTAGACTAGCATGGGATGCATTCTATATTCAGTGTAGTCAATGTTCTCCTAACTCATTTTTTAGTTCTCAGTTAGATAAACAGCATAGTATGTTTTTCCCTCATGTTCTAAACTATAAGTTGGACTATTTCTATCAGACAGTCCCACTGGGTATTTTCCTGGCTTGGGCTCCCACTTACAGAGGGCTATGGCATCGGTGGGGTTCAAACTCTTTTTTTGTGGGATTGTGTGATAGGAGGAGTAGAAATTTGTGTAGAAAAGAAATTTTATATTGTTTACTTAGAGAAACCGGAAATGAGAGTTTTGACTAACTAACATGTCTGAGTTGGGTGAACTCAAGTTCCAAGACCATTCAGAAAATTAGAATGCTCCTCAAACTCAACCTCAATATGGCGAGATACATCAGTACTGGAGCTTAAGGCTAACGTAGCATGTATCGGGAGCTTATGTACATCAAATACTTTAACAAATAAACTTGTTTCTGTGATTTCTGACACTGTATGACATACTATTTACAAAATAAACACAAGTTCAGACAAAATTTAGGCTGCTGCTGCTGTTTTTAGCCATGCCAATGTGCTTGTATCCAAATGACAGAACCCACACAGTCTGGGACAGAACCCACACAGTCAAGTCAGTTTGAGATTATACAACAACACAACATGGTTTGAAGCAAATGTGTGATGCTAATTCATGTACACCGGCTTCCACTATAGTTAGCTACATTAGCTTCCTAGCTCCAGTGCTCACTAATCGTTCTCGTCTTAGTGATAAAGCTTCTGAAAAGCATTACTGAATGGTAGTGTGTCATGGATACAACATCAGAACACACTAGCAAGACCATCTGAGATTACAAAACAACTTTAAGCAGTTTGAGGGATTGAGTTTTGCTCAATGCTAACAGATGCTTATTACTAGCTAGCTATGCTAGCCTTGAAGCTCCAGTGCAACAATAAAGAAACAAGCTTGTCTCAACTGATCAACTACATGCTAAGGAGGGACTGAATTTGATGTTTTGACAAACTTGCTTTCAGACTGGCTAATTTAGGAGTTAATCCCAAGTTAGCTTATAGATGGTCAACGCTTAAGGGTTCTAGTTCTACATCTTGGTTCCACATCTTTATTAATGAGTCCTGTAGGGGGCGCTTTTGTCTTTGCTTCATCCCTTCTCGGCTGACCGGACTGAAGAACAGCCAAGGCTTTTGACTGTGCTTCATTCTCTTGTTCTTTGGTTTCAGAAGCTTCTTTAGGGCCTTCTGCTTCTACAGGGGCCTGGGTTCTGTTTCTGGTCTTTCTCCTTTGGGAACGAGCCGGTGAAAGAGGAACGTTGGCGGGTTCTTCCTTGATCTGTATGGTCAGACTCTCCGGTTTGATCTTACGATTCTTCACTGGGGTAGCAAGCTCCTCAGGTGATAGTGGGGAACCGGGTTTAGGCCTTTTATTGGGTGAGGTGAGGTGGGCGGAGGGACAGGTGTGCTGGTTTATACAGGTGGAGCACAAAGGTCCAACAGGTAAGCACACCTGCTGTCCAAAGCCCACTAGCAACCAGTTTATCTCCTGCCACAGATCTCTAGAGTGATAAGTTGAGACATAAACAAAGTCATTCAGGGTGGTTTTATGAATTCAACAACTGTCCCAGAACAGTGACATTATGGGGGAGAACTTGGACGGTTCTGGTTTCTATCAGTCCATTTATCATTCAATTGTAAAGGGTAACTTCAGTTAAGTTTCAAAAGTGTTAGCACCCTGTTTTTACCTTGGTAGCCAGTCTTCTAGTGCCTGTCTGGTCTCCTCTGGGTTCTTGGTCTTGGTGCGAGTCCATCCGAGTCTGTTACAGATACGATGGACATGTGTGTCCACTCCTACACACACACACACACACACACACACACACGTGAGACTGTAATGGTCTAGTTTTAAGGTCAACAATTCAAAAAGCACCTCAAAACTCATTAAGAGTGTAAATCCCAGTGACATCACAACAAATCAGTTACATTGTTTTGGCAGTGCCTCACACAATCTCAAACTTCACCATGATTCGAGTAGTTTATTCTGGTATGATACAGAATTATTGTTTAAAATACTTTGATAATACAAATGTTGCTGTACCATAAATAGAGCAGTTGGAATATAAACTCCTGCTCAAAAGTTTGGGGTCACTTGGCATCATAATAGAAATAGCTGTTATTAGGTAATAACTTGTACAGTGTGAATTGAAGCGTTTAAACCAAAATTTAAACCAATTCTTTATCCACAGTTTACAGTATTTTGGAACCTACGTTATCAAGTTATTAAGTGTTATTAAATAATAAGCTATAATTTTCTATTGTAAATCACAGCCACTATGAACAGTACTATGAACAGCTGTTGAATTAAAGAGGTGAGGCACTGTGGATGTGAGTTTCTGGTCATTGTCAATGCTGTACATGGTTTCTTATTTATCGCAGAATTACAAATCAAACTAACGTCACATCCATGTGTACATATTCTAGCTCACCGATGCCGGAGACTTGGTTCCAGGCGATGGCCATGGCGAGGTGGGCCATCTTGGGGCCGACACCAGGTAGACGCACCAAACCCTCCACAGTGTTGGGGATGTCTCCACCAAACTCCTGATGGATCATCTCCGTCGCCTGCTTTATGTACTTCACCTTCGTCTGTATGTGAGAAGAGGGACAAAAGAGGTGAGGCACACGGACCTGGAGCTCTTGGAGAGTTTACCACAACCCAAATGAGCTAAGATGTGTTTGGTGTCTGCAGGGGCAGTTGTGGGCTGGAGGTTAGGGGACCAGCCTAGTGTCTGGAAGGCCACCGGTTTGATCCCCTGAACTGACAGGACACGACCCTTAAGCAAAGCACTTGACCCCAACTGCTCCCCGGATGCTATGGATAGGGCTGGCCAATGCACCGGCCAAGTGTGTGTGTTCGTTCACTGTATGAATGGGTTATGTTCCTCTGTGTGCAAGCACATTTGGTCTATTCTAAAGATTGCTTCTTTAGTGTAGTTTCAAATAGACCTGATTATGTGGTTTCAGACACCATACGGACAACAGCAAATGAACATAGCTGCAACAGTAGCAGCCATCCTGCTGCCTGATTCTGTTCCTGTTTATAGATAACAGTCAGTATCAGAAATCATATAAGCAGATTTATTATTAAATTCTGTCAAGGTTTAAATGTTAAAAGGAATGTCTGTGTATTCGTTCCAGTACCCTCCAGAACCCGACAGGGTAGATCAGTTTGCCCAGTGTGTCATCGTCTGTTTTGAGGATGGTTCCCACAGAGAGGCCGTGTGCGCGCAGGCGCTGCATCGCTGCAGCAGTCACCTGGTCCTTCGTCTGACTGGACAACATCAGAGACACCAACACCTGATAGCGCATCACCTGTGAGACAGAGACAGAGAGAGATGGTTTGTGCTGCTGCTGCTGCTGCTTTTCTCTGTTCTTGTTTCTGTTCTTCATTAATTGTCTGTATGGATGTTGATGGTTCTTGGACAACATTGGCAGGTTCCACACCTTCCAAGTCTACCAGTACATTTACCACCTTAAATATGCACATATCCACTGGCAGAACCAGTGCAGGTGCTGCTGTGGTATCAGGGTATGTACATGTCCAAGGTTAGCAGGTTGTCAGCAGGTTAGGAACGACCCGTGGCACACTTTCATGAGAACCATCTAAAGGCACCAGAAGTCGAGTCAGGGAGTCAGGAGGCTAAATCACATCTGAGTAGCTTATCATCACCTCAGGAGACGCCCGCGGGTCGAAGCATTTCTCCGCTCCCATCTGGTCCACTGGTGCGTCCCGCCCACTCCGCATCTCCCTGATGAAGGACAGCTGCTTCCTCCAATCAGGCGGCTCCCAGGGTTCTTTCTTCACTTTGGGCCCCTCTTCCTCGTACTCCACTTTAACATGGGCCCTCCTTGGTGCTCGTGTTGATTTTGAAGGTACTGGGCCAGCGCTCGGCTCTTCCTTCATTTCTGCTAAAAGAATGAAGCGTATAAATAAGCACCCTTTTATAGACTTCACAGGAAGGGCCCGTGTTCACTAACTACCATTCAAAAGTTTGGGGTCACTACTGTCATTCACTAAAACTAATTTCTTCTGAAGACATGTGTATATAATGGGAATATGATTAGACTAATTTCTTCCTAGTGTCAAAACAGATTGTTGGAGCAAATGAATGAGGTTTTTGATGATAAATGGAGCCTAAAGTGATTTAATGATAACTGAGAAAAAGCACTGACAGTGAACATATAAATAGTTTAAATGTGTAGATTATGCCTGAATAGCAATTATAATTATGATAAGTGACCCCAAACCATTGAGTGGCAGTGTATTGACATTTTACAGTCATTTTTCAGGCACATTCTCGAAGGCTAAGCTCTTAAACACACAAAAAGAGACAAGAATCATATAACTGGAAATATTATAACAGCACAGTCTCTACCATAAGAGTTCGACTTCATATTAATCCAGCATTTTAGATATACACTTAAAAAGATGGTTCTACATGGAAAGAATGCATGCTTGAATGGCTCTTTCCCTGGTGAAATGGTTCTCCAGCCTAATGGAGAGTATGTGGTATATAACATATGGTTGTGTAGAACCTTTCAGACAATTGTTCTACTGTATGTCGCACCAAAAAGAGTTCTTCTATTGTCTCGATGTCAAGGTTCATCATAGAATAAGAACAGTTCACCATACAAAGAACCATTTAAGCATGCGAATGGTTCTATAAAGAATTCATGGTTCCAGATAGAACCGTTTCCTTTACTGAGGAAACCTTGAAGAACCACCTTTTTAAGTGTGTAGGTACTGTACCTTGTTTTTACATATTTACATCTTAAGCAGTTTAGCTCCGCCCACTCGTGTTGAGGCTATAAGGCGGTGTTTCAGCCCCAGACTGCTTTATCTAGAGGCACAAACAGATAGCCAGGATAGCCAATCAGAACAGAGCTCATTTACACACATCGTCATCTGGTATGAACGTTGCATTTACAGTATCCCATCTTCAGCAATTACTCCACCGCAGTAAGAAAGTCGGCTGTAGCTTCCTCGAGACAGCTGAAGGAATTCAACCTGCTGCAGACCCTGATGAGCCAGCTCTATATTCCGAACTTCAAGTCCGTCCTCATGTCATCCATTACCATCTGGTTTGGTTCCTACGCCTCCCAAGAACGAGCCAAACTCCGGCGAATGATCAGGACAGCAGAGATCATTGCATGCAACCTGCTAGCACTTCATGACACGTAAAGTTACAGCTGACCCTTCTTATCCTGGACATCACCTTTTGATGACCTCCAGATGCTTCAGACGCAGGACCATCAAAAACCAGCACAACCAGACATGCTAACGACTTGTTCCTCTGAGCTGTAGCTCATTACCCACAGGGGACAGCTCACACTGTAAACTCCATACTCAAACTGAATCTCACTGTATTACAGTAACTCCTCTATAACATAACAGCTAATAACACACCTGTACAGATGTTGTACAGATGATCAATTTGATGGATGTGCATATTCTGTAAACAATCATTTTGAATAATATACAGTCTACTTACACCTGCATATGCATAGAATATCCATATATGTATAAGTACAGATATTCACTCTTAACTCCTTTACAGGTCTTTATTGTTCTTATACTTTATTTATCTTTATCTTATACTATTTATTGGCTAGCTAAACACTTGTTAGCAGTCTGTGGGCTTGTCTGGTCTGTGTAGTATCTAACATGTCATACACCTGTGACTCACCAAGACTCATTTCTTATATGTGCAACATACTTCGCAAAAGAGACTCTGATTCAGACTGTAAGGCTTCTTTCTAGCTCACCTATAGACTTTCCTACAGCAGGCTGGTTTCTAGGTGGCGACCCCTCAGTGTGAGAAACTGTGGACTCCTCGGGTTCCTCCTTCACTTGCACCCCTTTCCTCCCCACTCCCTTCACCATTCTGGCTTTCAGTCTCCGGATCCCTCCTTTTCCTGAAGTACTGCCTCCAGGATCATCAGTGGAACAGCATGCTAGAACTTTGCTGCTGCTTCTGCTAATGAAATACGGAGAGCTCATTCTCATCCCCGAGTACTCGAGCATGCGAATCAGACGAAGTGAGTAAAACATTAGCAAACGCGAACAAACTTCAGATCACAGGGTGCCATGTTTAAGATAATCACGCCATCAGACACCACAACACGTTTTAGAGGAGGTTTTTTACGGCGTTAAAGCTGTTGTAGTTTTTCTGGACTAGCTACTGAATGGCTGTGAGCGGACGGCTAGGCGTTCGAGAACTACAATTCCCACAAAAGGCCCGGATGCGCCGTTGTTTTTTACGGAAGTGCTTGTAGGTTCGTTGAACATGACTTCCGGCTGGGACTGATTTAAGGGGGAGGGCAGTTTTTGCTGCTGTAAAACATGACAAGAATTCCATAACTGTACACAAATTCTGTTATTTATCACCTTCTTCGACTCGCCGATTAACCTACATGCTAAGATAACAGCGCCTTTGCGGTAAGAAAGTCTGTGTTTGCTGCATTTAGGCTGTTCACTGGACTGCAGCTTAGCTGCAAGCAAACAAGCGAGGAGATATTTATTTATTTCGGGTTGTTTGTTTGTTTATTTGGGGGTCTAGTTCACCGCAGGTAGCTTTTATCTTCGACGGAAGGCTCGGTGTGGTAAATAAACACAGAGCTGGTTAGAGGCACGAATTGTTTCTGCTGGTTTGAGTGGTTAGCAGTAACGTTAGGGCTCCAGAGATTTGTTGACATCTAATATTCTCTTTTGCGGCGTCGTGTTGACTTATTTAAGGCTTAATAACTCCGCCTTCATGGCGAACTCTAGATTGGAACTGTCTTTTTATTATAAGCCCATATATGATGACTTTTGATGACTGCTTTTCTCAGTTAGCTGGGTAACCTAAGCCAGAACTCAAGCCAATCCAATAGGAGAAGAGCTCAGGCACGTTTTTGTTGGGCCACACTTCAGGCTCAATTTATCCAGCTTATCCAACACTTTCCTGATCTTACATGTGTTTCTGGTTTTCATTGCACATGTTGGGTTTAAGCTAGCTGGCTGAGAAATCCAGTTAAGTGGTTCCTGAAGCACGATTTCTTAGTTAGCTGGATAACTTGATCCAGGGGTGCTCAACCCTGGCTCTGGAGATCTACCACCAACCCTAATCTAGCACACCTGATCCAGGTAAACAAGGCCTTCAGGGGCTTCTGACTGTAGGAGCCATGTGTGTTGGTCTTGAACTAGCCAGGACTTGAACTGAGCACCCAGGATTTATTAGAAAGGCAATCCGGTTGGGTATTTTGCAGAGCAGGATTTTCTCAGATTAGCCAGATAATTTAAGCCCGAAGTCACACATGGCCAACACGCCCAGAGCTGGGGGTCTTTCATATTGGACAATAACGCCGTTAACAGCTTTGGGCTTAAGTTATCTGGCTAACTGTGAACGTCCTCCTCAGCGTACGTGACGTTTGGAAGCTTCGCTCGCTGCGTGAGTGTCATTTCGAGGTCACGGGGGCGGGGCAACGGCAACCACGCCCCCTCATATTAGCCTTTGGCTGCGTTCCCCTTTTAAAGGATCGCTGTGTTTAAGGGGGTGATTTTATCATCAGAAATGGAATAATACACAAAACTATGTTTTAATTGGTGTATAATTAGCTGTACCTGCGACATGTTTTGTTTTCATTAGTTTAGTATGAGCCTTCATATCTAATAGGATACACAGCAGCTCGTCTTCCAACAGAGGCTGCCACCGCCATGTTTCTACAGTAGCCCAGAACAGATAAACCACACCCTGGCTGTAGAGAGTGACTGTCTTGTTTAGCATTTGTGTTGAAGTGGCAGCCTGTATTTGGTGGCGCTATAGCACCGAATGGAATACGTAAAGATCTTAAACAGCTGCTTATTCGTCAGTTTCTTGTTTGTGTTTTCCTGTTCTGCTATAAACAGTGCAGCAGGTATTATAACACCACAGGTGCCTAAGTGTGACCGCTACGCCATTTAAGGTGGAATAGGAATCAACAATTCAAAACAAGAAGTTGGTGAATGTCCTTATCAGAACATGTTTCCAGCATTTAAAGAGTGGTGGCAGGGGGGAATGCACTACCTCACTGCTAGAAGTTACACACCACTCGTTTTTACTTATCAAGAAAATGTAAAAAGTGATTAATGATGAAAAAGACTGGAAAATAGAGGTTTTATTAATAGTAGCAGCTAGGGATGCGCTGAACATTCGACAACCGAGATTATTTGGCCAAAAATGGTAATAAAAATACTTTTGGTGAAAAGACAGAATAATTTATACCTCACTTGTTCACTCTGTCTATCTGTCTATCTATCTATCTATCTGTCTGTTTAGAATGCAGTAAACAGTCGGCTCTGATGTTTTTTTGTTTTTTTTGTTTTTTTTTTGCTAAGATGTTTAAATCATATTGTGCTTTGTTGGTATGTCTGCTGGGATGTTAAAATGTTCAGTGTTGGATAAATAGCTGTAAATGCAGTTTAGTGACAGTTTTCTCTTTGAAAACCAACACAAAGAAACATTTAGCCGATTGAATTTATACAATGGTGGGAAAAAGTGGCAAAATGAAGGAAACACTGTAAAAAAACATGTTTGGTATTCAAATGTTTCATTTTATTCGGTTTCGGCCACAAATTTTCGTTTCGGTGTGTCCCTAGTGGCAGCGGGATCTCTGCAAATACATCTGCTGGTGATTATGGACATCAGTGATGTCCTTGAGTGTACATATAAAAACGATAATGATGAATCATAAATAGGGTTGGGGAAACATCAATAATACGGCCTGTTATTGATGCTTTATGTGGCAGTGTTGTATCAATACATGAACACGAAGTACTGATCATTTTATTTAAATTGCAAATACCAATACCCAACATTTTGGTATTAGAATAATATCAATTTCAGTCCCATTTTTCTGCAGTAAGAATGATGGTAGTGAGAGAAAACAGACTGAAAACTTTCATTAGATTAGATAAAGCAGAATTTGACAGTCTTCGTTTCAGGACTAATTGCAGTTGAAAAAGATCACAGTAGTCCCAATATATTTGACTGCAATCTGTTTAAATATTTTGAGTATTAACTATTCAACATATTGCAGAAGACTTCAATATTGTATCATGCCTTGAGATACTATCATATGGTGGAGCCTTTTTATAGTTTCCACCCTTTGTGGTAAACAGCCTCCTCCTTTAGTCCTGAAGTGTCGGGCCAAGAGGTGTGTCTGTTTGTGGACTGTGGTTTAGAAGGTTTGTGTTGTCTCTTTCTTCCTCTCTTTCTCATTAAGTCCTCCTCTCTTTCCAGTGGGACGATGAATAAGCAGCCCAGTAAGGAGTCTCTGAAGGAAAGACTGAAAGGAGTGTTTGGTCTCGGGCCGTCTCGTCTGCCCAGTAAACAGCCGGAGAGTAAACCGTCTGAGTTCATCATAACCTACGAAATCCTGAAGGTCAGACGTGCTGCTCACACTTCTGGTCATTCTGAGCACCATGATGATTGTGTTGACATTCACATAAGGGTCCATACCAGGGCTGTCACAATGAACACAATTAGTAGTAGTCTGACCGTTCAGACCATCTGTAACCCCCCGTTTCTCCTTGTCTCCTTTGCTTCTTCTTTTCGTTATTCTGTCTCTGATTAGGAGCTGGCCCCTGAGTGTGGGCTGAGCAACAGGATCCGGGTCATCAACCATGTGTGTGACCTCGCCAAGTCCAAGAAGTTTGAGGAAGTAAGAGAGGGATGGTTTATCTGTAACAGAGAATCAGGCTGCGTCCAGAAGCTCTGAAAGTTCCTCCTGTTTCTTACCCATCATCGTCCTCCTCCTCGTCCTCCTCCTCGTCCTCTCCTCCGTGACTCAGAAACTCATTTCGCGCCACCATCTTATTGGCTGTTTGAGTACCTGAGGAGATACGACAAGCTGCGTCTACTTTTCTTATTTTTTTGACATCACTGCAGACACGCCCAGAGAGGACAGGCCGACACAGAGCAGTCCTAAACTGTACTATAGTGTATATAGTATAGTAGTAAATGTAGATAGGTTGGCTTTAAAGCGAAGCTGGTTGGTCCAGTTCAGTCAACGTTAAAGTTAATGAAGCTGAAATGAATCAGTCGTCTGATTTCCCCAAATTTGTGCTCGTTGTCTCCTCTACTCCTGCTCCTATCCCTTCCTCGATTCCGCCATGTTCTTCTGGAGACAGGAGCAGTAGAAAAGTTTCTGGATGCAGCCTCAGTGTGTTTATGTTGCACTTTAACCCTGTGGACCTAACCCCATCCCTCAACACGGGATGCCATGTTCTCCATCACTCTGCATGTATATGGTGCTTATATTCCTGTTCATGGTTTCTTGCTCAGAAAGGTAGTTTGTGACACCAGTTACATAGAAACCTTGTTAGATCACTTCTCAAAAATGAACACAACAACAGCAAATCATAGTTATTAACAGAATGGAGTGGATAAAATGGCAGAAAAATGGCTGCGTTTTGAGTCTGGTATAAGGGTTAATTCCGTTTAAAAAGAGCCACCAAGGGTTCTTTCAGAGATGCCATGGCATAACCGTTATTTGGGTCCCTAAAAAAAAAAAGAGTTTAAAAAAGAGGCAAGTGAAAAGCCTTCTGAAGCCTCCAATAAACTACTTGTCTTTTTCCGTTGAAGTCCAGTTCTGAAATTTCTAAAGACGGTCATAATCAATTGTTGCATGACTCTTTTCCCTCTTGTCTTTATCCTTTTCAACTCAGCAGGCTGTTTCTGTTACTGCGCCTTTAAGACTGACCTCTGTTCTGGTTTAAAAGGCAGTGCAAGCTGAAACACTCCTTATAACCTCAGCCTGAATGTTCTGAGCCACACTCCTGTAGGTTGAATAGGCGGATATGTGTAAATGTGTTGGTTTCTGTGCTGTCAGTCATTTCAAAAGAGCAAGCAGAGTTCAGTTGTTCTTAATACGGGCCCTTTAAAAGGCTTAAAGACCCTCCGCGTGATATAGAGCGTCTGCACCAACTTTAAACAGGCTGTTCAGTCATACACGTCTACATGATTCTCAATTGAAAGCTTCTTTAGGGAACAAAATCTTTCTTTGACGGCATCATACAAAAGAACTGAGTGTGTGTGTGTGTGTGTGTGTGTGTGTGTGTGTGTGTGTGTGTGTGTGTGTGTGTGTGTGTGTGTGTGTGTGTGTGTGTTAGCACGCTGTTGAGACGTTATGGAAGGCGGTGGAGGACATGATGCAGCCAGAACAACCACCTGAAGCTCGACACGCTGTACTGCTGCTGCTCAGAGCTATTGTACAGGGACAGGTAACTTGCATTCACGCATATGTAGCAGTACTTCTCTTCAGTAGGTCTCTACAGTGGGTGGCCAGTTTATTGGAAACACCTGTCATGCACAGTCTCCTTTCATTGGCCATTTTACCAGTAAAAGCCTAACATGGGTGCATTTGCACAGTTACAGGCTGTAGTCCATCTGAAGAGTCTTATCATCCTGAACTCCATCCATCAATGGAAACATGCCACCAAAGGGCCACCGACCTAGCACTGATGCTGATTGATCTAAGAACACCTAAATATCTGGTCACTGGTGGTCCCTTGGTGGTCCCTTTACACTGTGGAATGGCCTGGAATAGTCCAGGCCTGGCTGCAGAATTCAGATGGTGCTTGTATTGCATTGTGTTTTGCGTCAAGGCTTACGTGTACTTGTGTGAAGTGTGTTTCTGACCTCACTGTACACCAACAAAGTGGAGCTCCTAAGAAGGGTTTTCTGGAAGTTGAGCAGCAGTTGTAAACCTGATGTGTGCTTGCCTGTAGGGGGAAAGGCTTGGACCCCTGAGAGCCTATTTCTTTAAGATCATCTGGGAGTACCAGCCATGTAACGAAGACCTACCCGAGAGACTCGGGGTGTTCAAGGCTCTCACAGAGAACGGGAAAGATGTCACGTACCTGGAGGATGAGATAGGTGAGGCACGCCCGGACAGAAACATTTATTTGCCATACTAATAAATACACCTCTTTATGTACCAGTATAGCTGCGTGTTGCTGGTATGATTTAGCAATCAAGCCCTAGAATGTACAGTGAGTCCACTAGCCTGAATCTTCAAGTCAGAATGCTGAAAGAGTTAGAGCTGGTCTGTATTCACATATAAGCAAAGTGAGAATGTTGAGACCTTTTGTACAAAATGGTCAGATTGTGTTTTTCTGTCTTATTCATTTTAATGAATCTCATGATCAAACAGCTTTCAGGTCATGTACTGATCAGAGGCTTTTTCACAAGCCCATCCATGCCAGCTTGAGTGCAAGCAAAAATGGACACACTTTACCAACTACCAAGAAAGACATGAAATGAATTTAAACCTTCAACTATTTTACTTTTCACTCAAATGGTTATGCTGATAGAATTTGTTGGTCACAAACTGTTGGACCCCGTGGTATATTCTCATTACATGATGTTACTTGTGTTTTGGTTCAGTGTATTGTCGTAGCTCAGTGACTCCAATTAACCAAGCCAGACATCAAAAATGTAACGTCTCTTAGACAAAAACATCAGATGCTGGGTTCTGGATTAAAGGCTCCAGACTTTTCAGGTGTGTGCTGAAGAGCTGGGCAGATTGAATTCAATGGCAACCCCATGGTACAGAGCTTCCATAGTTGTACAGTGTTCAGGAGGTGCTTTATTGCACCTCCTACTTTTCTAGAAGTTTCCAAACTAGGTTTTGTTACCTTTATCTCATGGTTCACCGAAACCCCACATCGTCAACTGGAATGCCTGTATTTCATAGAGAAATATTTACATTTAGGCATTTAGCTGACGCTCTTATCCAGAGCGACTTGCAAGGTTATTCGTTTTACAGGTAGGCCAGTGTAGTGTTAGGAGTCTTGCCCAAGGACTTTTATTGGTGTAGCTAAGCATTGGTTACCTAGGCTGGGATTCGAACCCCCGTCTCCCACATGGGGTGGTAGCTCTCTGGCAGGTATTGGTGTTAACTGCTGAGCCACACCAACCACATATGACGCCCGACTTCTCAAGATGGTCCCCATCCTGAAGTCTTGAGATTGTAAATTAAGTTGTCATTTCCTGGTTTTAGTCCTGGGTTGTAAATGAAATACTACTCCTGACCTTATGCATTGTAAACACTTCCCTCGACCTTTGAGGTCTGTTATGCTGGGATGATCCTAATCTCACTACACAGGATGTAACCGTGCCCTTATGTCTAAAGTATTAACAGTGATACAGTATGTTCCTTACATGCTTACCACATGATTCCCTTTTGTATGTGTGATCTCTCCCTGTAGCTCGGTTTGTGGTGGTGTGGATGGACACCGGTCTGACTGCTGATTTTCTGCAAGTGCTCGTTAACTTGGTCAAGTTCAACTCCTGCTACCTGGACCAGAATGTGTCACTGATGGTCCAGTAAGTTTAAATAGCACTCACTCGTGGCTGGGACTCACCAGGCCAGCGTTTAAGGACTAGCACCAACTGCCTTCATTCAGTTCACAGTCATAAAAGTTTGTGTTTGAACAGCCTGCAGAATCTCCAGCGTGCCACCAACATGCTCATACCCAATGAGCCCAGTAATCTCATAATATTTGTTTAGATATATGGACGTTTAAAAGTAAAACTAGTTCAAATGCTGGTGCTAAAATCCTGGTACTGTTGTTTGAAAATGAGGCAGTGTGTCCTCTTCAGAGGGCTGTTTTCTTGCGTTGCTTTCTTGCTTTCACCAAAAGCTAAAGCTACTTTAAAAGACTACAGCAATGGGTGACCATTAGCGCTCACCAGTGGCCTGTTGCCATCTGTTGACTTTGGTGCACCCCAGTCAGCGAATGATTTAAAGATAGCAGTATAATCAAATATGAGAAATTTACTTTTATACACAGGCACAGGAGAGATGGAGGTGTATCATTCTGGATCTGACATGGTCCTCATTGTTTGGTCACTTCAAGTGCTGCAAAAGACACTTTGAAATCCGGGCATCCATTAAAAATCCAGTTGGAATCACATTTCAAACCACCTTCTAATGTGGCTTGGATCCGATTTGAGGATTTAATTTAATTTAGTCCACATGATCAAAATTCAACCTGGATACCTTGTGGATATACCAAAAAATTGGGAATGGGGCTTCCAGTCTGAACATGGCAAGTGTTTTCATTTAGCCCTACAGTGGGAATATTGGTGTCGGGAAGGGTTGGGGTATGTTGTGCCGTTCTTGGCTGTCGGGAATCACATGTGAGTTTGAAAGCTCCTGTAAGGTTACAGTGTGTTCTGGATGATAAAATGCTCCACACCGCTAGAATTAAGATCTAAGCAGTCTGAAGAAGTCGTAAGTGATGAGTATGCAGCCTGTAAGTGATGATTTGTTGTTTTCTGCTTTACAGGAAAATCTGCTTGCTGTGTAACAGAACTACATCATCCACAGATATTGAGGTAGCTCATTTCTTATAGGGCACAGTGCCTCCAGACCCCTTACAGAAATCTCACTGTAATCATAAATGCCTGCTGGTGTGGTCACACATGTCTGTGTTTACTGTGTTAATGTTTCATCCAGGCCCTTTTTATTATTATATTATTATATTATTTTATTATTATTTTAAATGTTTAAGTCATGCAAAGCTGGGATATCTGCACCCGTATCTTTTCTTCAGGTGGGCTGAGAGGAACCCGTTCTGTTTGCTGACTCTCTCTTGGTGTTACAGGTGGCTCTGCAGGTGTTGGATGCCGTGGTGTGCTACAACTGCTTACCTTCAGATTCTCTGGCCATCTTCATCGTCACGCTCTGCAGAACCGTCAACGTTAAAGAGTTCTGTGAGTCCTGCTGGAAGGTGAGAATCCGCGTTTGGTTTTCAGACAGAAAGATCTCACTTGGTACTGAATCTGTTTGGGGTCTAGAACTGTGCTAAGCCATGTTTGAGCTCTAGGGCTGAGTGGCAGACCATTTTGGATGAGGACATTGAACACAGTGGAAGTCAGAACTGATTTCCGAGCCCATGTGGTGATGTCAGTAACAGAAGCATGCTGGTTTTGAAGATGTGGTGCCGTCTGAGGGGTAGGAGGTCGGAGGTGTTCATTTGTGAACAGTGATTTTTCCAGATTCCCGGAATGTTGTAGTGATATTTTGGTGAAATGTCTAAAATCCATGCGATTCCTGGCTGGGGAATGTTATTTATAATTCAGTTTTGTTGCTGATGCGAGCCTCCATCCCGCTTCTCTTAAAAGGAGAGTATAGAAATGGCAGAGTCCATTGCATGTCCAAGCATGATGTTCCAGAAAATGTCTTTAACAGCGTTTCACAATGTCCATGTCTTTTCTTTTTGGAGTATGTTGCCGATATCAATTTCAGAATTAACAGATTTTTACAAAACTCAAAGCTGGGAGGAGGAAAACCATTACATTTGACCTGCTGTCCTAACGAAAGTAATGTCTTTTATTAATGGGATTCCTATTTGTTTGATTATGTGAATTAAAAATGTGTGGACTTTCATGATTTTGAGGTTCTAGAACTTCTCCAGAATCAGTCTAGTAAACTCTAGAGCTGAGCAATGAGTACAACAGCTGGTAAACTGTGCTGTATTCCATGGTGACTATAAAATGGTTGCCAAACGTTTATTTGAACATGCTGTAAAAGTCACATCACTAAGGTCTGGTTGTTCAAAATCTGCTTCTCTCTACCTTTCTCTCTCTACCTATGTGTAGCTCATGCGTAAAGTGTTGGGGACTCACCTGGGACACAGTGCTATCTACACCATGTGCCGCATCATGGAGGAAAGGTACAAACGTGTGATTTTAGATAAATGCTAAAGGGCCGGTTTCCAGAGGTTCCCGAGGTTCACTTCTTACTACATTTAACATCTTATTTTTATGCACCAAAAATCTTCATTCATTGTCACATGATCATTTAGCTGCCTCTCTTTATCCTTTACAGTTAAGCAGGCTGTTTTTGTTAATGTGCCTTTTAAAACTGAAAGGAGCCATGGAAATGAAAATGTATGTAAATGAGCTCTGTTCTTATTGGCTGTAATGTATTGAGCCTCATTCAGCAGTCCAAGGCTGAAACCCTCTTTATGACTTTAGTGTGACTGCTGTGGGCTGAACAGATGGATTCATGAGGCTAATTTGTGGTGTGAATTTGAAACGGTGCTTTGTCTTTATGGACTGGAGGCAGTAGCTTTTGGTGCTTTAGCAGTGTTCATGTGCAATTTAAACTAGAGCTGTATAGATACCATATCGGTATCCGAGCCGATGCTGCCACTTAGCTGATGCAACTCAGTATCCGTATTAGTGATGGGGATAAAGTTACCTATGACTGACACCATGAAACAATTTCTGACACGTGCATGACCGCCAGGTGACAGAACATAACCTGTCAACAGTGCGGAATGACTAGCAGCAGTTAAAACGCTCATGGCTAAATTTGTAATGGCGGTATTTAATTGGAAAAGCATGCTAACGGGAGGGGCTTACCTGAATGCCTGAGCCACCTTCTTTCAGTAAAGATTGTCCAGATTGTTATTGAGGGTGCAGAAGGAACCGGCGGTCTCTAGCTGTAGTGAACTCCTTTAGCATAACAGTACGCTAGTCAGACTGCATGCAGGTGTATGCGCTCCACCGGTCAGCTATATCTCGCAGCTGTGGGCTCTCATGGCCTGTTGCTTCAAACAAGCCAGAAAAAAAATGTGTACGATGGTGATATTTACTGAACTCAAGCAGAGTCTGACTCTCAAATGCAGCGTGAGTGAACAAGATGCTCGTATAAGACAAATAATAGCGATTGGCTGTATTTGCTGTTCTGTTTTTGTAACACTCTATATAACATTACAGTACAAAAATAAATAAATAAATAAGGACAGATGGATACTTGTGCACAGTACTGTATGTGTTTGACCTCTGACTTTTGACCTGGTCTCTTTTTCAGGGCCTATATGGAGGATGCTGCACTGTTAAGAGGGGCTGTGTTTTTTGTTGGTATGGCCCTGTGGGGGGCTCACAGACTCCCTGCTCTCAAAAACACACCCACGCTGGTGCTGCCCTCCTTCTACAAGGTGTGTGTCTGTGTGTCTGTGTGTCTGTGTGTCTGTGTGTCTGTGTGTCTGTGCTCCAAAACATCCTCTCATTGTATTTTATTAGGTATACAGTTTAGACCATTCTCATTGGTGTACACAAGCTACGTTGACCTCGTGGATCCAGTGTTAAACTAAACAAGCAAAGTTCAGACATCAAACACGTCTTGGGGTGAATTGTGTATTTGATTTCACATGGTCGCATTTCCTGATTCAAACTTTGTTTTTTTTTTTTTTTTTTTCCCCTGATCTCTCTGCCCCAGGCTATGAACTGCGCTAACGAGGTCGTGTCCTACGAGATTGTCCTGTCAATCACACGACTCATAAAGAAATATGGAAAAGAGCTTCAGGTGGTCACCTGGGACATCCTGTTGGCCATTATAGAGAGACTGCTGCAGCAGATACAGGTATGGGCCCACCGTAATAAGCACAGGTCAAGCACATCGTCACTGCTGGAACAGATTCCTGTTTCTCCATTTATTTAGTTCCACATGTTCAGAAACCAGCAAATGCCTTTGATACTGCATCAACATTTCATAATAAATGAGCGGTACAATAGAAATGGTCCAAAGTTACTAGAAATACATTTGGAGTACATTTAACTTATTTTGCAGCCATTTTGTTTCCTTCCCCTGTAAAGTAACTGATTCAAGACTGAAGTAAATGAATGAACAGTCCATCGTACTGTGTGAGGTGCTGCTGGGCTTTACTGAGAGCAGAACATTCTCACAGTTGCGTCTAATGCTGTACAAATTATTTGCTGGCTGAAACTCACCTATTGCAGGAACAAAATAAAATACTGTTGACCAGTTTTCCTTCCTACCTGAGACTTTTTTACCCAGTTCGGAATGCACAGACGCTGAGCAGGACTGTCTGAGCGCCTCAGCAGCGTCTCTCCCCTTCTGCTCCTCTGTGTTTATAGACTATAGGCAGTCCGGAGCTGAAGGCCATTGTGTTCGAGCTGCTGAGCACGGTGGAGGAGCTTTATGAGCAGAACGATTTCCATGGATCTTCTGAACGGTTCTTCAGCCTGGTGGAGAAATGCGCCGACAAACGACCCGTCAGTAACTTCCTTGTCTCCTTGTTCTCACGTTACAGTATTTGGTTTATCTTGAGGGCAGCCTGGTTAATCACAATTCATAATTCAATATCACTATAGTACAATTCAAATCAAATGTCAACACAATCCATAAAAATCAGATTGGAATCACATTTCAAACCGCGTTCATATGTGGTTTGGATCCAGTTTGCAAAAATTTTCGCTGTCTAGACTCTCAAAACACTATCTGGATATGCCGAAAATTGGAATTGTGCTGGCAGTCTGAACACAGCCTTGATAACTCATTTAATGTCTTAATTGGACACACGGTAATTTCATGTGTTTCTGGATTATGGTATGGGAATATACTATGTCCTATAGATTAACAGGTCATGTCCTGTGTAGTATCAAGTTGGTAGATGGATGGGACTGACACTGAGATGCGAGTTGTTTGGCAGATAGAGTAGATGAAGATGGTAATAGATGAGTTTCTTGCTCGCCACTAGTTGTAGGATGTGTCTGTGCTAACTCTGGGTGGGTGATGTTTGTGAGATGCCTTCACTCCTTTAATGCGGTGCGTCATGTGTGTGTTGTAGAACGCGTCAGTGCTCACTCTGATCTCGTACCGCGCTCAGTCCATCCAGCCTGCGAAAGACGGCTGGATCCAGAGCCTGCACCGCCTCATGGAGAAGTTCTTCAGGTCTCTCACCCACACATACACAGCCCAGACTTCATAACTGACTGACTTCATTACTGACGTACTAATGTGGGGGAGAAAGCGTTCGGTGGGTTTCAGGGCTGCACATGCACTTTCTGAGCAGGTAGATCCGGTGCTGGGAAAGCTGTAAGTTCTGGAGCACAAAGATAAAAGCAGAATAGAAATGGTGTGTAAAACGTGGAACTGTTTGTCCTTTGAAGGGTGGAGGAGCAGCAGCAGCTTATAAAGGGTTTGTAGTATATTTAGTGAGGCAGCGTCCCACCACCCAGACATTATACCCCACTAAACCCCCTACATTGTACCTCCTCTAGAAAGGAAAGCAGAAAAAACGAAATGAAGCTGAGCTTTAGAGTTTGCACAAATCCCGTTGTGCGGGTTGTGTTTTGGGATGTGCTGTATTTCGTGGGTGGGTTTGGTGATTTGTGTGGCCCCTTGTGGATGGATCGGGCATAGATTTATTGTCTGGCGTGTAAATGCACAGCTACAAACATGATTACTAGAACTAGCATTACTGAGTCAGGAGAGGGGAGAAGGGGTCAGTCATGGTGCTGCGAGTCGTCCTGTAAAGCCTGATATGATGGTCTAACAGTCTGCACTTCTGTTTCTCTGGTGTTCACACAGCTCAGCACTGATAACTGATGTAATGTCTTGTTTCACTCATCTAGAAGATTAACTCTCTTTACTTTACCTCTTTCTTTGTCTCCCCCTCTTCTTTTGTTGGTCCCTTTTCTTTCCTTTGTTTGTCCCTTTAATTACATTTACTTTATTTTTCTCTCTCATTCTTTAAATGTATTTTCTTTCATTCTCTATTTTTCTTTCATTTCTTCATTTATTCTCACTCATTTATACTTCTTGTTTGTCCTTTCATTTTACTTTGTTCTTCTGTCATGTTTTTTTTTTTCATTCTTCTTGTTTTCTTTCCGTCTCTGTCTCATTTCTCTCTTCTGTTTATTTTTTATCTTTCTCTTTTCTTCCTTTCGTTCTTTTTCTTGATTGCTAACTCACTTTCCCACACTTTTGCGTTCTCTCTCTCTCTCTCTCTCTCTCTCTCTCTCTCTCTCACAGGAATGAGACGCGTAGTATGATCAGAATTAAAGTGTTGGACATCCTCTCGTTCGTCCTCAGCACCAACAGGCAGCTGTACGAGGTCAGTTGTTCTCTTTCCCTCGTTTAGCTAATGCTTCCTGTATTAGTGTATAACTTCCAGAAAGTTGGACAGCGTTTAAAATGTCTTACTGAGACTCTCTCTCCTCTCCTCTCCTCTCCTCTCCTCTCCTCTTCTCTTCTCTTCTCTTGCGCCCCCTGCAGGAGGAGCTGATAGAGATGGTTGTGATCCCTCAGCTGGGACAGATAGCGGAGGACCGAGACCTCTCCGTCCGTAAGCAGGCCACCCAGCTGCTGGTGGATCTGGCGGAGGGCTGCAACACGCACCACTTCAACAGCCTGCTGGACATCATCGAGAAGGTCAGTGTTTCAGAGAGCCTGTGTGGCTTGGGCTAAATCAAGAAGTCTAGGCTAACTTGTCTGCAGCTCACATCAAGCAGTCTTTCTCACCTAATTGAGTGGAATGGATGACATTCGTGAGTCAGACATGACTGACTAGCATTTAGAGGGCTGACCTGCCATTAGCCGGTAGGCACGTCACAATGTCACATGATCTTGGTAAAACAATGAAATGCAAGGCATTTCTTCTGACACGGACGTGAGTCAGTGGCACTCTTTATACTGCTGGCGAGTGAACATTTTAAATAGTTCATCCCGAAAAGAAGACTAATAGGCGTCGGTCCAGGTACTGCGCCGGACTGGGAGTTTAAAAAACGGACTGTTCAGCCTAAAACCGGACATGTGGCCACCCTAGCGGCAGGTGCTAGTTAACTAACCTAGCATTAGTAGTATAAGGACAAGCGGCATAATGAGTAGCAAACATTAGCTAGCTTGGTAGCTGTGTTGGGGATCTTCCACACAGCATCATTCCTTTAGTTTCAGTTCAAGTTAGTTTGTAGTCCTTCAGGTAGCATCTGCATTTAACTGCTCACTGGAAAACACGACTTCTGGCTTGTGTCTTAGCATCATGGTTCTGCTGTGATGTTCCGATCTCCCTTTTCTCACACAGATGTTTGTGCACACTTGCCTGAAGCGGTGGGCATCCCTATCCATGCCACCCAGGGAGAAATTGGGAATGGGTGTCTCGCTTAAGGGCACTTCAGTTGTGTCCATTCGGTTCAGGGGATCAAGCCGGCGACCTTATGGTCACAAGGCTGGTTCCCTAACCTCCAACCCACGACTGCCCCTCATAACGCACAGCTAATATTAGCTGACATTGCAGTTGACGGTCTGTTGTCTGTAGCATCAGCTGTTTACGAAGACACAGGTATAAAAATTGCTGGTAAATATGATGCAGAAAGCTGCCTATCGTTAGCAGGATAACAGCTTGGGATAACAGCCACAATTCACATGGCTTCTAGCTAGCATAGTTATATATCTGACCATACTGTTCCATTACCAAACGTGTCCACGTCCACTTTTTCTTGCCGCGTTCTGGCGCTGTGCATGTCTCTGATCTGAGAAGTGGCAGTGATGAAGACCTTTGACGTGTCTCGGCCAGTGATGAGGACATTCCCTCTGTCTGTTATTCCAAAGAAAATGGCAGCAGGGAACAGGAATCGACCCGAAGGAGTCTTATAAACGTTGCTTTCTGTAACCGGACGGTTGCAGACCTGAATGCCGGCATTTACTTTAAAATTGGGACCCTCTACCCTTTGACTGGATCCGTTTTGGTCTTAAGGTGTGGTTGGTCGGAAGTTGATGGGATCCCAGGTATGGCTGTTTTTGTTTGGAATTGTGGCACAGCAAAACGCCTTATAACGCTGTACTGGGCTTTTTGTTTTGGTTTGAACTACCTGCTAACAGAAGCAAACACTCTGAAATGTGGAAAGGACCTGTTTTGGTGTGATGCTGGTAAAAATCCAGGATAAACAATACGACCGGAAACAAAAGAGCAGCACGATTTCAAAAAAGGGATGCGCCGTTAATGCACAGTGCGAGAAGTCAATTTTCCTGCATGTTTTGAAGTATTTAATGGCCCCCCTGACCTCTGCCATTCACAACGCTGTGTCTTTCATCTCTTTTGTAGTAGGTACGTTAAGGTCCTCTACTGTTGCCATGTTTGTTGTTGCCAAACACTTGACTCTGGACTGCCCTCTAGTGGATGTATTGCTAAACCTCCATGCCAGTGTAAATGACGAATGGGAATATATGGGCCGTGATGGTTACAGCGTTTCACGGACGCTGTATTGTTTCATGGACGCTTGTATTGTTTAAAGGGAGCGTAAATGACCCTTAGGTTTCTGTATGTGTACAAACGTGTGTAAGTAGCACTCCCTTTCTGTGCTGTAGGTGGCGAGTCGTCCATTGACGTGCGCTATGGATGGAGAACGAGATCTGTCCTCTGAGTCTTCAATGGAGGACGTCAAAACCGCCATACTGGGACTTCTGGAGATACTGCAGGTACACAAACACACACGCGCACACAGTGTCTCACACGTGTCCTGGGTTTTTGTAAGTAATGTTGATGATGACAAAAAGGTGGAAAATCTGTTGGGGGGAAAAAGGTAATCACACTCTCTCTCTCTGTCTCTCTGTCTCTCTGTCTGTCTCTCTGTCTGTCTCTCTGTGTGTAGAGTAAGCTGTACAGTCTTCCAGCCAGCCACGCGAGCCGAGTGTACGAGTTACTGATCAGCCACCTGCAGCTGCACTACAAAAACAAATACTGCTCCGCCCTCGCCAGCTTCATACGCCTACAGGTCAGAGGTCACTGCTTAAAGGTTGCACAGAATAATGAAGAAACAGTTCAGTCAGGGAATTTCTAGTTCTAGATGGTCATGATGTTAATGAACTCTCTCAGTCAGCTCAGGTCCCGCGGGGTACTTGGAAGAGAGTTCAAAATGAATGAGGGCTTATGGCGCTTTCGGGCAAAGTAGTAGTTTTTAAATTATTGGGTAATTTTTCTCAACAGAGAACTGCATGAAATGTATTCCAGTTCCGGTTATAGGACTTTCTAAGAGGGCTTTATGTAGATTCATGATATTGAAGGCATGTTTTGGGCATTTTTGAAAGCTACTGCATGGTCGCTTAATCACGATCATTAGAGATGGTCGGAATGACTGTAGATGGCTGCAGTCATGTTCCGTACTTGTCATATTTTGCAGTCGTATTAAGC
>CM067495.1:3974837-3996481 GCA_034552555.1 Semaprochilodus insignis
CTCTGGGTGTCTCTCTCTCTCTCTCTCTCTCTCTCTCTCTCTCTCTCTCTCTCTCTCTCTCTGTCTCTGTCTCTGTCTGTCTGTCTCTCTCAGTTCTGATTTAGAGGTATGGGGTATTGTTGTGGTGATCATGTGCTGTTGGATCGTTGTTTATATTCAGTGCTCTGGTAAATATAGTCTTCTGCTCAGCCACATGATGTGATGTTTTTAATTGCAGAAACAAAGCGTGAGCGACATAAGAGAGTGATTGGCCTGAGGGACGCTTCTCCACAGCCTCTAACGAGACTTAATTTAAAGGTTGAACACACACAGGCTTGTCTCAAATGAAACCTGACATCTAAGGCCTTAAAGTTCACCTAAATTTGTCCTCCGCACAATTAGGATGCTCGGCTGATCTTTTCCCTGGTCTTGTGAAGTTCTGAGCCCTTCTCTAAAATAGATCCGGGGTCTCTGGGCACATTCAGTTCGTGGCTAAGACAGGGTTGCCAGATTTTGAGTGCAGGTTGCCAGATGTTTGCCCAGATGTTGGGTAGATGGATTTTGCTTGCAGCTAATCGAGGTGTCCCAGAAGCTGTCACTGTGGAGGGGCAACTGATGTGTTCTATTTATTTATTTATTTATTTATTTATTTATTTATTTCCTCTTTACACAAGGTTGCTTGTGATTTTGACGTTGCCCTGTGAACGCATGAGCTGCAGTGCCTGATGTGAAGAGGGGAGTATGGGAATTTCTGTTTATCTTTTTTACCTTAGACTACACTACAGTAAAAAGTATGAGACCAAAATGGGCTTTTTATTAGTTTTTCATTGTTAGGAATGGAGGACAGAAAATTGGATGGACGCCTCGAAAGCTAAGTGTAATATTAAATCCTTCAATAATTCATTTGCGCGCTCTTTACTTTTTTGGGCATGTACTGCCACTTTAGATGGGAAAGTTTCTAAAACTGGAGGTAGCAAACTGATTAAAAGCTGCAGAGAAAATGGGACTTATTTAACCACTTAAAGACCTGGTAGACCACCAACGCTGTCCCCCTGTCAGATAAACGAGAGAGGAGAACATCAAGCTCCACTCCTGCTTCAGATCTGAGAACATCCACAGGTGTTTCTGTCCATCCTCCTTCCACTGT
Source organism: Semaprochilodus insignis (assembly GCA_034552555.1). Lineage (NCBI taxonomy): Eukaryota > Metazoa > Chordata > Actinopteri > Characiformes > Prochilodontidae > Semaprochilodus > Semaprochilodus insignis. Next base: position 3,975,964 of record CM067495.1, read on the forward strand.
GAGAAGACTGCTCGATACCATGGGTCTGAACGGATGTGTAGCTGTTCAAGAAGCTCCTCACTGTCAAATGAAAATGGACAGAATGGAATCTTATAAAGATGGTTCTTTAAGGGTTCTTTAGCCCATATGATAGTTCTACATAGAACTATGAACACTCGAAGAACTATTTGTATGCTTAAATAGTTATTTGTTTGGTAAAATTGTTCTTGGGGTTGATGGAAAATGTGTTGTATATGGTTCTGTATAGAACATTTTTGAAAAAGGGTTCTTCTGTTACAAGCTCGTTTTTGTAACAGTTGCAGAACCCTTTTTGGTGCTACATAGAATCATTTTCAACTAACAGAACTATTTCACCATGCAAAGAACCAGTAAGCATGCATGTTTATATGCTACACCTTGGGATGGAGAGTAATGCAATTTCAATCCTCTGTATGTCTTGTACATATTGAAGTATTGACAATAAAACTACTTGACTTGACTTGACTTGACATGGAGTGTTCATGGTTCTATATCATTGTGTTTACCAACGAACTCTGGAAGTGTAGAGCGCCAAAACTGGACGGATGACTCAAATTTTGTGTTTGGGTTTGTTTGGTTGGTGAGAAGAAGCAGAAATTGTTAAACCAGTTTTTATGACTGAACGTGGGAGGTGTGGCTCTTTAATAAACTGAAAGGGAGTCTCCTAAAAGAATGGAAGCTGTAATAAAGGTCAAAATTGGACACAATAAATGCTGGAAAAGAGTGATATGATAATGAGTTGATGAGGCTTCTGGGTAATATTCTGTTAAATATGACTTCTGCTTTTTCCGTGTCGTTAAACGAATGATAGTTTTACTTGATGGCCGTTTTGAAGGGGTGACCCCTGATTTTAGCCCAGTGTAACATATAATCCGTGATTAATGGTTATTAATGTGCTCCAAGTGTAAACATGCAATGCATCATAAGCCACCTACTGCTAGAATGTCTTTGATGTCAAAAAACATTTTTCTTCTCATTTTAACTTCTTGAAGATCAGTTTATACATGGACATCATATACTCCTTCCATCTGACAGATTTAAGTATTTAAGCATAAGCCTTCTGATCAATGATTCTCATCCTTTCAATCATGTGGGCAGATTGTTTGATTGATGTGGTGTCTTAATGGACAGTTAATAAGGTGTTGCGAGGACAGATCCACGTGACTGATAAAGTTCTTGCTAACCAATTGACTTCATGTATGTATGCGCAGGTACCACAAGCTGGCTGATGTGTCTGGAGAACCCTCCAAGTCCGTTCTCCTCTGAGTTAGGCAACATGCCTCTGCAGGAGCTCTCCAGCGTTCTCATGGCCATGGAAGGTGTAAAAGAGCCTCAGGCAGACCCACCCAGTGCCCCCTCTGATGCCCCCCAAAGCCACAGCAAGCCCAGCCTTATCCAGCGATCCAACACGGGTGAGAGGAATTAATATCTGGCGTTCAGGGTTTAAGACGAAGTGAAAGTTATGTGTATGTTTGAAGAGGTGTGGCGTTCATAAGGTCTGTGAGACGTCCAGTCGGGACCCACTAAATTCTTTAAGGAGTTAGCTTTCATTGGGGGAAACTCACGACGCTGAAGTATTTTACTTTTAGCAGTAAAACGCTTCAAGTAATTGCCATTTCTTGTAAAAAGAAAGGCAGAAAGGAGTGATGTTACACAAGTTTGGTTTATTGTTTAAAGAAAATACAACCTTTTGGCTTTTCTGATTTCCCCATGACTAAATGCTGTGGTCTTTTCTGCACAGTTATTTATTTATTTATTTATTTAAATATTTTCAGTGTAAATTGTTTCTTTCCATTTAGAAAACTGCAAAATAGTGTCAGCTTTCTCTTTAAAAACCCTCTCGTCTACTCTTCAGTCCCGCTCTTACTCTCCACCATGCTAATTGGTTTTGTTATAAGAGAAGCAGGAGGGAAATCCGTCAGTTGGCACTAAATGAATGCATAAAAACCTTCTTTTCCCCGAGAAACTTTCCCAGTGCAGGTTCTTGCAGGCATCTAGTACGTTTCAGGTGTTGAGATACAATTTTAACCGGTGCAGCTAAACGGATCAAAACTCTTGTCGACAAATATTACCAATTGGTTGTGTTTCCATAGTCTACATCGACAAAGCTTTAGGAACTTTGGTATGGAAAGTCCTCACCAAGGAAGACAATCTAAAGCAATCAATGACGTCGCAAACGGAAACGCCTTGAAAGTGATCAGTGAAACTTTAGAAAGTGGTCAGAAAAAGTGGGAAGCATTTGAAATCAATGACTTCACCACAAGGGAAATGCCTGAAAGCAGTGAATGACATCACAAAGGAACCTTTTTAAAACAATCAGTGACATCATCGGGGGAAATGTGTGAGAGTGGCCAATGACATCACAAAAGGAGACAATTTAAAGCACCCAGTGACATCACAAAGGGAAACACTTGGAAGCAGTCAATGACTTCACCAGGGGAACCGCCTCAAAGTGGTCAATGACATCACAAAGGGTAAAGCTTGAAATCAGCCAGTAACTCCCCAAACAGACTGCAGAGCTCTTGGATTGCGTGAAGGAAGGAGGTTGCAGGAGGCAGCAGCACTAAACAGAGTAAAACAAAAATGGTCCTTTTTTAAGCAGGAGCACACACACACACACACACACACACACACTCTCTTTCAGTCTGCACTCAGGCTTTTTTTCCCTTCTTTTTGGGACTGTGTGTGCTATTCACTCACAAGTGATAGCCTACTGAGGAGAGACCTTGTTGGCCATGCACAGGTGTAGACTGTTATTGTTGCCCACTAGTTCACAGAGACCACCTGTTTGTCCTACAGCAGGTGCTCGACCACTCCTCTTAGTCATAAAGGGGAATGCGCAAAAGCTCTCTGTCACTTCCCAATGGAAAACTCTTGAGCAGTTAGTGACATTACAAAGAGAGACATTCTAAACCAATCAAGGACATCACAAAGGGAAAACACTTGAAAGCTGTCTGTGACCTCACAAAAGAAAAATCTAGAAAGCTATCAGTGACATCACAAATTCTAAGCCAATCAATGACCTTACAAAGGGAAATGCTCATGTGTAGGTATATACTGTATTCTGCATGTCTGCCGTTTACTGTCGTTGCTTTTTAAAGTGTTTTTTATTTATTTATTTTTTTGGGTTCTGTAAATGTCCACTTTAATCTGGAAATACGCCCATCCCATAAGAGTGTTAACATTTCAGTAAGGTGCCTAAAAATGTTGCCTAGAGCAGCGGTTCTCATACTGTGAACGGCAGAACGGTTTCAGAAGACGCATTTCTGCTTAGTTGTTATTAAATAATATTAAAATTTAATACACATGACAGCAATTCACAATGACAGGCCTTCTGACTCCCCACGTGATGAGTTATCTCTTAAGTCATGAAAGAGTACCTAGCCAGGTCGGCAGAGCTGTGGAGAAGGTTCTTGTAAGACATGGTCCTCGTTCTTTATAGCAAGCTGACTTAGACTGTTAAAACATCCTAATTATTCTTTTAATACTGGTAACTTTTTACAATAAGGACATTCATCAACTTAAATGTTGCATTCATGCGCCTGAGGTGTTACAATAACTACTGGACCATTTAAGGTGAAACATTAAAAAGTATGAACAAGTAGCTGGAGAATAAGAAGCCAACCTAAACCCTCATAGTTTTAATGCTGATAGTATTTTTGGTAAGGAGCAACAATCCCACCTGGAGTTTTATATATGGAGCTACTGATAAATTGGCACTGTGGTGGAACATTTCAGCAATGGTTCTTCATCTTTCCACGTCTTCCAGTCCAAATTCAAGCTACTGCTTCAAAAATGTATGTCACTCTCTACAGTCAGCGTATGGTTTATCTGTTCTGGGTACTGTAGAAACATGGCGGTGGCAGCCTCTGTTGGAAGACAAGCCTCTTCTGTGTAGATATGATGGCTCATTGTAAAGTAATGAAAGCACAGCAATTGCCACGCAGTAGGGGCCAGCTGGGGACACTTACTGTCCACAAAGAGGGCCTTAGGTTAAAAAATGTTTGACAGCTGGTGTTCTAGAGCATCTGCTGACCATTCATTTTAAAACCTCGCCCTTTGGTTTCTTAAGAGAGGAGTGGTCACTTTGCTCACGTCTTCCTCTTTAAATCCTACCCGATTAAATACCCTCATTACTGACCCCAGATCAGTCTATAAGAGCATCTTTCACCTCTTCACATGTTGGTTGATGAACCCATGACAGTCGTACATACAGAGACTCTGCCCACTTGTTTTTGTCACTGTTGCTCCTTGTGCTCCTGCTGCCTCGACTGTGTGCCTTTTGTTTCCGGTTGTTTGTTTGTGTTTATCACTTTTAACTGTGGCTCCGAGTTGCGCTGTTCAGAGGACAAGCATTATTGTTTATGCCTTTAATACGAGGTTTGCGAGAGTGCTCTGGTTATTTGTTGCCGTCTGTGCACATTGCAGAGAATTGGTTTCACACTGTCTTTATTTCTTCTGTCTCATGGCTTCTCTAAATAGCCTCCAGCGCAGATTGAACAGATACACAATAGCTTTCAGGTGCTGTTGGTAACAAAGCGGTGAAATGACTGAGCTTCCAGTGAACAGTACGCATCTGACATTTCCACAGTTAAAAGTTCAGGTGTGGTGTCAAGCAGGGTATAGTTATAGCCTGTTTGACCTCTCGCTGTCATTCTTTGTCCTTTTTTCCGTTTGCTCCCTCTGAGGGGACCTGACCAATGCGAAACACTTGCACAGTACCAGTTTTTCAGGAGTTAAAAAGGTTGTGGCCAAAAATGTAACATTCTCCAGTCAATTAAACAGCCAGAAGCACCTTTTAAACGTATGAAATATTTCAGCACCGGGGCAGAGCTTCCTAGTAGAGGTCTGTATCGAGGCAACATTTTGTCTTCTCTCGCTTCCTGTCCACAGGCCTTTCTTTAAAGGTCCAGCCGACTGTCTAACGTTTAAACTTGGGTAAATAAGTACTTAGGTAGGTACCTGGGTATATACGTGCGTACTTGGTTGGGCATATAGACGGGTAGATTGGTAGGCAAGTGGGGATTTGGTTAGGTATGTAGGCAAGTAGGTAGGTGGGTGGGTGAGTGGATAGGTAGGTACTTGGGTAGATATATAGGTTGGTGGATATAGACGGGTAGACAGGTAGCCAAGTGGGTACTTGGGTATATAGCCAAGTGGGTACTTGGGTATGTAGGTAAATGGGTCCTTGGGCAAGTTGGTATTTGGGTAGGTAGATAGGTAGGTTGATAAGTGGGCACTTGGGTAGGTATATAGACAGGTAGCTAGGTAGACAAATAGGTACTTGGGCATTTAGGTAAATGGGTCTTTGGGCAAGTTGTTACTTAGTAGGTGTGTAGGTAGATTACTTGGGTAAGTTGGTCCTTGGGTAGGTATATAGACAGATTATTGGGTTGGTATATAGACAGGCAGATAGGTTGGTATGCTGGTGGGTAGAGATAAAAGTAGGTGTGTAGGTAGGTAGGTACCTGGATGAGTATATAGTTAAGTGGGTACTCGGGTGGTGCCTAGGTGGGTATATTAGTAAATGGATAGGTAGCTATTTAGATGGGTGGGTAGCTAGGTGTAAAGGGTGATAGATAGGTATATATGTAAGAAGGGAATTGGGTATATAGGTAGGTAGGTAGGTGGTTGGGTACTTGGGTTAGGTAAAGATATATCGGTAGGTAGAAGACCTGTGGTACATGAGTGCGGGTTGTGTTTTGGAACCCTTCCCTCAGTTTTAGCAGGAAGTAATATGCAGTGAAGCCTGATTGTACTGTAACTCTACTTTCTGCTTCAGTTTTGCTGTCGTGGCGGCGCAGTCATGTGTTTTCTTCCGTCTCTGCATGCAGTGTTGATTGGTTGTTGTGTTTTTTATTTCCTTGTTATTGTTGTTGTTTTTCCCTATTGTTCATTTGTTTGTTTGTTTACTCCTGCTGGGTGTGTCGCTGCAGTGGACTCTCTCTGCTCTCTCTGCCCCTCCAATCAGCCAGGCAGGTTACATAGGAGTATATCCTGGGCAGGTATATCTTACCTGTGCGTGTGTGGTTTTTTAAAAAATTTTTTTATTTATATATATTTTTCTTCTTCTTTCCTTCTTCTTTCTATTTCTCTCTTTCTTTCCTTCTTACTTTCTCCTTCACACACACACACACACACACACACACACACACACACACACACACACACACACACACACTCATGATGTTCTTTCAGATGCTCAGTAACTTCATACTCTTCTTGTTATTAACCCTGCTTAATGAGTGTGTCTTTCTTTTTAAAAACAAGGAAAACAAAACAACCAATCAGAATCAGTGCCTAATTAATCAATCAGCCAATCAGGTGATGGGATTGGTTTCTGATTTGTTTATCATTTTGAAGCTGTGATTTATCTCTTTCTCACCTTCTCTTGGCCTTCTTTTTGAGTCGTGTTCCTTCACATTCAATGAAGAATGTGACATGAAAAGCAACAGTCGAGCTCAGACCTCGTTACTGAAACAGAGAAAATTTTAATTTATTTTTGACCCTGTTGTCTTTTTAAAGTCACAGTCTGGCAGAAAATCATCATAAACTGTCATTTAGACAGTTCTCCTCCCTCTTAGCCTAAATGTAGTGCTTGTGCTGGAGCTAAAAGGCTAAAGCACCATTTCATAAGCCTCTTGTGCCTCTTGTGTTCTTTATTCTATTCTCATTTTTTATTTTAGTGTTTTTAAATTTTGGACAAGAAAATTTAATTTTTAAAACGTGTTCAATTTAGTGGCTGTCCTATGTTTGGATATTGAGGCATTTAAGGATATAATGTTGGATATTGAGGAAAAACAAAGGAAAGACTGCAAAGAAGCCACAGTTGATAATTTGTCTTTTCTGTTCTGATTCATTTGGCTAAAAATCATTTCATTTAAAAAATTGGAGTAAAATAACAGCACAAATGCAGTATTAGCTCTTTTCCACATACAGAGTGGCTTTGAAACTAAAGTAGTGGTGAATTGTATTGCAGAAAAGGGCAGATTGCTGCCATTTACTGGTGACTGATTTAACTGGCCATATTTTACACTTGAATTTCAACTGAACGTTTGTTAGAACTCTGCAGTCACAATAGTAAAATGACTTGAGCCAACACGTAATGAAAAGTTTCATTGTGCTCACCACGTACCATCACACACTTCTCACAAACTGTGTGGAGCTGTGAAGTAATCTCTAATAGACAACTTCTGTCTATAAACATGTACAAAAAAGACCCTAGAAACATATTGGGCTTGAACTTGTCCAAACTTTTGTCTAGTTTTTAACAGTTTGTTCCAGTGAAAAGTAAAAGAAGCAAACTTCAGCGGTACATCGAGGTTAAGAGGGGAAAATCGTGTTAATTAGCTTTTTTTAGCTGAGCTTGTGTTTCAAGATGTAATGCTCTCTCACTCATTACGTACCCTCAGCCCAGTGAAGAGAGGTCTAGCCCTGAAGACTGCTGCTTGTATTACTGTGTAGAGTACAATATCAGTGTGTGTATATATGTCAGAAACACTGCATATATATTCGTTTGTAAGTGTTGTTTGTATTTTTCTTTGTTTGTTTGTTTGAAAGCAGAGATCAGTGACAAACCTAATAAAGAGCTGCTTTTAGAGCTTGTCTGAAGAACTGACTGATCTGATCAAAGCCTGCGTGTCTGTGCAGTTTCGATTTTTGTCTAATTGGCTGCTTGTGTTTTTTTGGTAGATAAGAGCTGTGCGATTTTGGATGAATGCATGTTTGTGTGTCTGTTTTGATGTTCTTATGTGGCGCTCGTCTGTGTGTGTGTGTAACTGCTGTGTTAATCAATTTAACCTGTTACTGTTCTTTGTCTGAGCCAGTTGTTTTGGCTTTCTTGGATGTAGTTTCAGCATAAATGGTCTTTTTATATGTGTAACTTTTTTTGTTTGTTTGTTTCCATCTCACCATCTCTGCAGATTCAGTGGTTGTTTTGGAGGAAGGTGGGAGGGACAGAGGACCGGATTCACCCTCCGATTCGGTGGAGATACAAGAGTTTGAGGCCATCTCCTCGGAGCCCATCTTCATGAGTACAGAAAAGATCACCAAGACTCCAACCTCCATGCTAAGCAGGGTGGGTGACTGCTCACAGGGTGGGGATTGAATATGAGTTGACTGGGGACCTAAGACTAGGACTTTCTACAATACAACCATCACGAGACCTTTTACTGACGTACATAAAACTGAATGACCGTTTGAATACTTCTGAAATGACTGGTCAACTAGTAGAAATGAACAGCTGTGCATCTTCCAATATATGGTATCAATAAATGTAACACATGAACATGAGCCTCCTGAAATTTTACATGGTGACGTTCCACATATCACGGGCATGAAGTCCTCTGAATTGTCACTGGACCATGACTGGGCCAATAATTGGATCCTCACTCTCTTCTTTTTCTGCAGTCCTCCTCCACCTCCAGCCAGGACGATGAGAAGTCGACCCTGGAGGAAGTCAGTGAAGGTGGCATCCCGATTGACCAGCCCTTGACCTTTTCCAGTGCAGCTGCTGACTCAGACCTGCCCTTCTCTCACTCTCAAACACTCAACAAGTCCAGCTCCTCTCCGGAACTCCAGACCCTGCCTGAGGCTTTCGCTAAAGCTGTAGGGTCTGGAGCTGGACTCGTGGATGCTCCCAGGTCCAGGACTCCGGTGGAGGGGAAAATCCTGCCTACTCAAGCTTCCACTGAAAGAGAAGGCCCAGGAGAACCTGGTGGTCAAGTAGAAAGCTTGGGGCCAGTGGGGCCCCCCAGTGCAAGTGCCACTGCCAGCGTATCCAGCTCCTCTTCTTCAGCTTCCAAGATGAAGCTGGAGTTCCCGAGTGTGCAGTCAGGTCCGCTCTCCCCCAGTGGACACCGGCCCCGCGGACACACCATCTCCGTTTCTGCCCCGTCATCACGCAGGGAGAGGAAATCGGATCGAGACTCTTACCATAACCGCGGAGGTCCGACTAACGCAGAGAAGAGCTCCGGACTGAGCCCCAGGTAAAACCTGACCGACTGAGTGAGGAGCAATAGAGATATTATAACAGATATAATAGAGACATGTTTGGCACATCTTGGTCAACAGGTAAACCAGCAAAGACTAGCACTGCCATACTGGATGACCAGTTAAACCAACACCAGTCCAACACTAACCAACATTAGCCAGCATGGACCAATATGAATTTCAACCAGCAAGGTTTTCCTGGTCAACCAGCCAAAAACAGCATATGCTGGTAACCAGCAGAAACTTGGGCACACCCTAAGAACCATTGCCAAGATAGCCGCACCAGAGGTCCTGAGAGCCAGATAAATTTAGAGCGTCATAACTCTTAAAATGGTAATAACTGACAAAACATTTACAGCATCTCTGACATAAGTGACATCATGTTCCCTCTCCAACTGCATGACATGTGGTTTTCTGGAAATCTGAGGTAACTATATTCAGAGGAAGGAAAGGCAATCTCCACAGGTCAGTAGAGTGTGACCTACCCTGTCCAACGAACCCTGGATCACATTGCTAGCCTTCGGTAAACTGAAAATACAGACCCCAAAATCACCATGTTGTTGGTGTTATAATCACGTGATCAGTGATTAATCAACATCAAGCTTAAATTGTCTTCGTTGGGCAGTAAAGTTGCCTAGTCGACTAGTCTATGTAAAACCTAATCCACACAACAAAGTTCAAACAGTCTGAACTGCAGCAGATCAACAGTGAAAAATACATGTGGAGCTACTTAGAGGTTTCTGTGGCGGACATGATCTCGGTTTGTGTCGAGTATATAGAACTGTCAAAACGGGCCTGACGTGAAAACACAACATTCTGCTCAGTACACAGAACACAAACAGATGCACAAAGAAGTTAGCACAGCGACGCTAGCTGTAGCCACAGGTTTTGATATGAAGAATACATTTTTCTAACAACAGCCGAAATGCAAAGAACTAAAGGACTTTAATGACTTGAATAACCAGCAGTACTTTCGTTGTCAAGAATATTGGATTTTGGGGCACATGCTGTAGCCTTCACTTTGGAAAACAAGAACTTGAATACATTTTGCTCTTTAGTCCTACTGAAAGCAGATTCTATCTATAAGAAACATGCAATTCAGAGATTTTGTTAGTTGTCGTGTGCAGTTACTATAGAGATGATATATAGTTACAGTAGTAATGTCTTTCTAGAGCCTAGCCGTGCAGCTTCTTTTGGGGTACTTTCTAACTAACGCTGGCGAGCTTAAAAATGTTCACCAATTTCCACCAATCGGCAAAACCCAATCATGTAGCTGTAAACAAACTCACTGGGAGTGACTCAGGTTTCGTTACAGTGGTGGTCATGGGAACCAGGGGTCACCATCTCTAAACAAACTACCAAAACCAGAGCCTACACACGGCTTCTGTGTTCCCATCACCACGACTGTGAACAATACTGGCTCGGTTTCTCTAGAACCACCACTCTGACTGTTATTTTCTTCACCTATCAGCAACTGAATTCTGCAGAAGTCTTGTGAGATGGATGGCTGTCCTCTTTATGTATGAGAGCCTTGACGCTGACGCTGCAGGCAAGACACAGCAGTCATTAACACCACTTTGAAAGCTAGTTTATAAACTGCTCATGGTTCTGCTCTGTTTTTCAGACAGGCTTCCATTGTCCCTCATTGTTTCCTCTGCTCTGTGAAAACAGCAGAAACGTGCTTGCAGTAATGCTAATGATGCGGTCAGGAAGCGTCAATCTTTTCTTCATTACTGTCACCGTTCCAGCTCGCCTCCTGCCTGTCTCGCGTGGTTTTACAGAGCTTCTTTATCACAGGTTCTGCCTTTTTTTTTTTTTTTTTTTTTTTTTTTTTGCTGTTTCTGCTGAACAGTTTCCCCAGGATTACCTTCATCCATCTGCACCAGCTTCTGCCAGAGCAGCCGACTGGGTTTTTCATCTAGCCGCGGAATCGCTCGTAATGCCAGTGACGTAATATTAATAATCAAAGCTGAGTCGAGTGAAGCGATTGAATTTCCTCTGAAGTATGTTTCCCGTCACATCACAGTGCTCAGACTTGAAAGCTGGATTTGCTTCTCGATGCCTCTGCTGGCAGCTTCTGGCAGCATTTGACTACATATCCATACATACATATCCATACATACATATCCAGTATCCTCACTCATCACAAGACTGGCGTGGTTTGGCTTACTTTGGCATACTGATTTACATGGACTGTCCACTGATGGGTAAACAAGCGTCTACAAAGTTCATCGCAAGTGGCAATCATAGGGGTCCAAGCACCGCACGGATTTTAAAAAATGGTGGGCTGAAACCCCCCCCCCTTAATTTTTTACTGATAAGTTTGCACATCTTCATATTACGAGACATTATGAGAATTATGGTGCTTTAAAAGGGTTTTATTTGACATGAGAACAGAAACTGAATTGGAAACAAAAATCCTACACTCTTCACTGCTTGGCTGATTGACTATATTTAAAAGATGAAGGGGGCTTTTATTTATTTATTTATTTATTTATTTATTTATTTATTTATTTGGCCAAACTCTTCCTGTATATAATCTCCTGAAAGTTTTCTGTCTTGGAGCAGCCAGGGTGTGAGGTTTTTTTTTCTTTTCTGTTTTTTTTCCTCTGTCTTTTTCTTTTTTTCCTTTTTGTTAGCTGCCATCTTATACAGTCATAATATAAAAGAGATTCAGTGGAGCAGGTTTTAATATCAGAGCAGCTGCTTCAGATCTCAGCTGAAAGCTGGACTAATATAATTTGTTTCATACAAATGACTGAATAAGGCCAGTGCCACTTGAGGACCCTCTCACTAGCGGCCCTGTTCTTCTGTACAGCTGCGATATTACAGAAAACACATACTGATGTTTATTGCGTCCTTTTTGATGCCGAAGTTATTTCGAAATTCCTTGAGCGCGTTATTGGAGTGATCAGTATTGCAGCTGCTTCATGGCGTGTTGTGCAACCACTACAGAGTTTCTCTGATCTGGTTGAAACGAGCTGTCATCTCTGGCAATTAATTCCAGGATTATCAATGGAGGGTTTTATTGGCAGAGCCTGGGTCTTGTCTTTTGAAGGGTTTGAAAATGGTTTTGATTTGTGTTGGACCTGCATTAGAGCATGTCACAGTCTGTTCGGTCTCATAGCCGTCTTGGACTTTTTAGCTGTAATTGACTTGTTTTTGTCTGATTTAGTTGGAAGTGGTTTGTGATGTATCTGCTAATAGCAAACATGGAAATTAGCCTTAACCATCACAGCACAACAGTATGACATACTGTTACATATAAACATGCACATAATGTATATCTATAAAGCCCTACTTGTTTCATAGTGTTAAACCACATGCTTAAGTCTACTTTAGATTGCTTAACAACTCGATGTTTGAGGCTTGCCCGTTTTAGCATTGTTGTGATATTCTGGTTTAATTAAGTTACATGTAACTTCTAAGCAATACTGAGTACGGTACTGTGCACAAGTCGGTTAAGTGCAAAATTATTTTACTTAATATGAAGTTTAATGGGAAAAGAATCTTTTCCATTTTTTCAGGATGAGGAAATAATCCAACAACCTGGAAAGAAGAAAGCCTAAGTGAAACCTAAGTGAAATCAAACAAGAGTTTCCTAAACTGAAGTCCCAAATGATGATTAAAAGCTCCCGTGAAAAAGGAGCTCCTAACAACCACCTGGGAGACCTGGTAGACCATGAAAACTGTCCCCATCAGATAAACAGTCCGTAAAACTTTCATTTTGAAGCGAGAAGAGAAAATCAAGCTCCACTCTTGCTTCAGATCTGAAATTAGTATTATATACAGACACATCTGGTCTATTACACAAGCTGTAATATAGTAATACAAGGTTGTATCATGTACAGTGTGCATTGCAGGGCATTCTAATCATTTAAGAAAGCCCTGGACGTGACTGACTTGCATAAAGTGACTCGCTAACGTCTCTGCTTTGAGACGAATGTGTGATGAGTCGTGTCGTTTGCACAGTGAAAATTCTCCATTAGCTTTCATTGCTGTCAGCTATGTTGCACAGAGGACTGCTAATTATCAGCTTGGAATAGTTGTAAAGTCTGGTGGGCTGCAGTTGCTCTGGAATAACTACCGCATGTCCTCTTCTTGCTTTAGTGCAAGTTAATCTAAGGTGAATTAACTTCCCTCTCCCGTCTCTCTCCAGTTTTGTCTTTCTGCAGCTTTACCATTCGCCCTTCTTCGGCAACGAGGCCAACAAGCCCCTCCTGCTGCCCAAATCCGAGGTGAGCTCATCGTCCGTCAACAAACCCATCATGAAGCTTTGACATGATTTAGCCAGTTACCTAAAGCCTGATGTATCTAAATGGATGACTTTCCCTTACAGCTGATTGATCGAGCTGTGAAAGTGCTGGATCAGATTCCTCCTTACGACACTCATAAAATAGGGGTGGTGTTTGTGGGACCTGGCCAGGTAAGACTGTAAACCTCAGCTCTAATCAGTGTTTTGCTATTATTGTAGACACAGTGAAGTATGTGCCTATAGCGTCATCAGTTTCTGACCCAATTAATGTGATGAGGTATATATGACAACTGATCAACTGGACACCATGCTTGCTGGTTTTCTGGCCTCAATCCCCAATATCTCCCAAAGACCCCAAGAAGTAGTGGACATCATCAGATTCATGACTCGTTCCCAAAGAATAGTTCACACCATTGGGCTCTTGAGTATATGTAGTTTCAGTTCTTACCTAAGAACAAATCCCAAATAGTAAAAGAACCATTGTGAAAACTACGTAAATGGGTTTCAAGAAGACATTTCTTCCTAAGAACGGTTGATGAATGAGGCCCACTGTTGTAATTGCCAGTTAAGTCACACTTTTGGATTTTGGCCTCAAGAGAATCCTTTAACCTTTAAGCTAATCCTACACTTTGTACTCTTTTGGCCCGATTTGCCCCTTGCAACAGATTTTCGCAATCTGAAGCGGTTTTCCAGGTCAGGAAGCGATGGCGGGTGTGATCTGGCAGCATGAGAGAAAAAAAACAAATCGATCTTTAGCCGTCCGATCGAGCTCTGGAGTGGTCAGAGGCCCCACAGTGTTTTTCCAAGCATGTTTGATTTTTATGTCTTGGAACATTCATGAGACGTGTAGTGCGAGATGGTCAGTGGTGTAACTGAACTAGATATTCAGGCAACAGACGGTCAAAGAGAAAAACAAGGTGAAGAGGAACATGAGTGGCGGAGCACGCCAATAAAGTAGTAATAGTCACTCCCCTTTACAATTTCACCTCAGCAGCCAGTTTGTGGTAAAGGATTTCTCCAGCACTGACTGTGGTATCTCCGTTTCAGCCTCATTTGCTTTCTTGTGTGTGTGCATAAAAGCTGAAACATGCCCAGCCCAGTTTAGATTTGTTTGTATTCTGTGATGGCTGTAAGACTGCCTGAGAGCTGGGATTTTGAGTGCTGTTTATAGCTGTATGGTACTTTCTTATTCCCCCTCATCTAGTGTGCAAGTCCCCACGGTAACATAATGAAGTCTGTTAAAGGCTGGCGTTATGTTTGAGATGGTCTATTTTTCTGCTATAGCTGTAAGAGTTGTGTAATGTACACATAAGGTCAGACCAAACTGCTTGAGAAAGTACAACAGAAATAACAGCTCACTGCTTTGGTGGTAGGGTGATGTGGTCCTATGCAAAAAGTCAATATAAATGTACGTGATTGCATTTTATTGAGCTACAAACACAGAAGTAGTGTCTCTCAGTATGGCGTCGGCCCGCCATGTTTGCTAACACAACATGCCAGACGTCTCTGCGTGGAGTTGTAGAGGCTCCTAATGGTGTCCTGTGATAATCCATCCCATGCAGCTTGAATATCCTCACACAGTTCCTGCAGATGGTGCGGTAGGGGTGGAGGTGGAGTGACACCAGGCCTTCTGGATGTGTCATTACATGCGACAACAAACCGTTCATCTTGGCACTGACCACGGTGCCTCCACACACGGATTCGTTGGTCGTCTCCACCAAGACAAAAGCGGGACTCGTCACTGAAGATGACCCGCCATTCTGAGTCACTCCCTGACAGTCTGGCACGACACCATTGTAGTCTTTGGTGACGTTGACGTGGTGTTAAGGGCCAACGGTGCATGATCAGTATGGAGCACAATAAGTCAATAACACCATCCCGCTACCCGTAGCCCTACGATGCAACGCCTCTCCGATTGCTTTTGAACTCTTCTCCAAGGCATACGTCACTTGCAAAGGATGCTACCACCACAACGGCACGAGTCAGAATGTAAAGCACATACAACAGGATGACCTTATCTTGTCAGTCAGACACAGCGATACGGCCCATCCTTGCTTATGTCACATGCACAGCCGAAACTTGAATCGTTTAAGTAAATTTAAGTGAATTATGAAGCATTAAAGTCTTATGGTAAAAAGTGAAATACAAAGTAGTATTACAAACAAATGGGGGGAAAACATTAAGTGTACATATGGGAGGAATGTGCAATACAAAGTGATATTTTAAGAGTAATTATGAGGAAAAAAAACAAAAGTGAAATGAAATATGGAGGCCAAAAATGGGTGTAAGCATGTACAAACCATGAATAGTAAATACAAAAGGTTGAACATCCAAGTACGTAAAATCCAAAGGACATACACAAGTGCAAGTTGAGTATAAGATGTATATTCAAGTACAAATGTACAGTGTTCAGACCATTGTGGAAAAAAACCCCTTATCTCCATTTTCCTCCAAAAATCTCCAAAATTTGTTACATAAAATTGTATAAGTTGTGTCCCCAACAGCTACAAGCTGTACATAACAAACGTAGGCCTTGTGTAAAAGTATGTCCTGTTTTTTTTTTTCCCCTCATGAAGGCAAATAACGAAGTAGCGATTCTGTCCAACGAATACGGCTCGAACCGTTACGCTCGGTTCCTGACGGGTCTGGGTAAACTGATCCACCTGAAGGACTGCGACCCTGACCAGATCTTTCTGGGGGGCCTGGACCATGGAAGGTACGCTGACGACGGAGAGTTCACCTACTGCTGGCACGATGACATCATGCAGGGTAAGAGGAACGCACGAATGCATGTCTGGGGACAAATATCTGAAGTACTTGGTGGGGACCTACAACTTCAGATGTACAGTTCTGTGCAGAGAGATTACAGACACCTACAAATTGGTTGTCTGAGTGATACATTTAAGTATCTTAACAAATGAAGAGTTTTATTCCACAATGCTATTAATATAAATTTGTTTTATATGCAACAAGTTTGGATGTTTTAAAAAGAATAACATCTAATTGGATTTTTGAAAATAATGCTGGTGCTAATAATAATAATAATAAGAAGAAGAATATAACCATATATATATGATATTTCTTGTAAATGTAAAAGCAACTCAACAATGTATACTATGAAAAAGGAATTCTTGAAATTGGTCTATAATGCATTTTGGAATTAAACACTTCAAAATATAGTTTTCTCAGATGCCGGGAACTTTTGCACGTTACTGTTGGTACATGAATTATATAGATACAGTTGTGTGCCTCTGTAGAGAGTCTGTTAACTAACTTTCACTTATCAAATAAACAAAATATTATTTAACCTGGGGCCTGAAACTGGCTACGGGGGATATCTAAAAGTAATTAGTCAAATAATTTCCAGTTGTGATTTATTAATTATTATTATTTGATCCACTGTTATTGATTATGTCAATATGGTGAGCGCACACTTTCATAAGCTGTTTAGCAGCAATTAGTAGTTCTCTCACTTCTTTTCCCAAAACAGGTGAAGGTCCACGGAGTTACTTGTCCCATCATTGACGATATGCAGCTGTGTTGTTAGATCCTCAGGTTGGGAAAAAAAAAATACCTTCCGTCGCTCCCTTTAAATGTGGAGATGCTCAGAAAGACTGCAATGATCTGTTTACTTCCCAACAGCCAGGAACAGCACGACGTTTAATCACTTTCCCACATCTTCCGCTCCAGTAACTCTGCTGCAGTCTGTCTGCTGGAACGCTTTTAAACAAACCTTTAAAACAGTGTTTATGGAGAACATTAAAACTCTTTAATATAGAAAAAGCAAAAAACCTTTCTCTTGCTAAGAGCCCTTTATGGCCTTCCACTTGGAAAGGATTTAGATTTTTAGATTTTCATTTTGCTGCTCATTAGATTAACAAGTCAGCGCTTCCACACAGCCTCTGTAAGCTAAGCAGAAGAGCTTCTTAGACACAGCATTGTAGCAGAGCGACTTTTTCGATACTGGACAGGAGCTCATTTTTTTTCAGTGGGTGGCAAAATGCACTGAAAGAGGCCACAAAAATAAATGAAACAAACATAAAACCAAACAAAAACACAGATTCTTTCGTGTAATTACATTCATGAACATTCTTGTTAAACAAAATACTAATTACACATAATTCACCAGCTGGTCTACCAGTCTTAGAATTTCCCCCGATTGGTTAGAAAGCTATTGAGGGTAAACAGATGCACCGTGCTCTTTCATAAATGATACTTTTATTGAGCGGAGTGACAGATCAGACTATTCATCTGTCAGGGAAAAAGAGTGTGTGTCTAACTTTCTCACTGCTCTGCTCCGTAACACAAACGCTGTGTGTGTATGAAAGGCCAGTGTGCCACATCGCTCATGAACATGCACAGGTAGCTTGTGTGAATCAGGCTTAAGGCCTTCAGGGGTGGATGTGTTGAGTTTGAAATTGAGTTCTGCAAGGCTGTAGATCTCTGGGACGTAGGGTTGGGTGGGGGTGTGTTCAGACCAATCTTTCCTTTCATTATGAGAACATATGGTCTGAAGTGAGGACGTTTAACCCTAAATACACCCAACACTAACTTTAGATTACATGACTTGATGGTAAGTTCTGTTTGGGTGCAGGTGTAGCAAGGTGAAGGTCCTCACTAAAACAGAAGCACAAAGAAACGAGTGTGTTTTGAATGTTTTGAATGCATGCCTGAAAAGGCTGTTAGTTTGTCATTGCATTTTTCTTCAGCGTGCTCAGTGTGTGTGAAGGAGTGAATACGAGCTTGCGTAGTGCCAGTAAATGAGGTTTATTCCCCCTAAGGCTTTATTGTGCTGTGTTTTTGTGGCTTTTTTTTTTCTTTCAGCTATTTTCCACATAGCCACGCTGATGCCCAACAGAGAGAGTGATAAAAGCTGCTGTAATAAGAAACGACACATTGGGAATGACTTTGTGGTGGTGGTTTATAACGACTCAGGAGAGGAATACAAACTTGGTACTATTAAGGTGAGAGATGCACTCGCACCCTTCTTATTCTGTTCATACGTTTTCTTCCAGTGATTCCGCACAATTCTGGAGAGCTCAGTCATTGAGATGTAAACAGAGTCATTCAGGGGTTTGATGTGAAACTTGAGGCTCTGATGTCTTTGCAGGGGTGGAGATGGGAACCAGGAGTCACCATGTCCAACATAAATATGGACATTTTATTTCCTGTATATAGTTGTAGATGTAATGTTGATTAGAGGTGGAGGATAAGGCAAAAAGATCTTATAGGTTTTCACCACACACCGTACATATCGTCGCTGTCCAAAGAAAAACGGGTATCTCCAAAATGGCAACTTTATAGGAGAGGCCAAAAACCTCATTTCATTTGAATGGAAGTCAATGGAACCAGACGTCTTTCCAAGCAGTTTTGGGCCGTTTCTGTTGGTCCATTCTTCATGAAATTTCCACACAGTGTAAATAGCAGCTCATGTGATCGAATGAGGCGTAAAAGTAAAAATCAACAAAAATGGAGATACATGTTTTTCTTTGGGCAGTGACGATATGCAGCTGACCTAAGCATGTTCAGCTGCATACGGACTAAGCATGCATTAGTACAGCATATTGTTTAAGATGACTTTGTGAGGGAGCTTTTGGAGGCATTAAACTCTTCAATTCACTGACACTGTGAACAATTCGGGCTCTCTAGGAGCGTTTTACACGAAATTACTAGTGACTTATATTTAACCATTTAATTATAAAGTTTAAAGCATGCCGTGAGTATATAATGCTGTAACGTACTGTAACGTAACTTCTGTTCTGTATGAATGGGTTTTAACAAAAAGAAGAGTCTGGTGATCATTTTGGCTGAATAGCGATAGAATCCGTCTCTTCTTTACGCTGCTGTTGCTTGATGGAGTGGATTTAATAGTGGCTTTATCTACTGATACCACACGGTTTCCAAGAAGTTGGATGATGCTAGTTAAGAGAACACTGTTGAACAAACACTTACTATAACTATATACGTTTGTGAATTCTGTCAATCTAATTAGTCGGAGGGATTTAATGTGGTACCTTAAAGGACTGCATAAAATGACAAACACATCTTTTTTTAAAACCTTTTTCTTTTTTTAATTAAAAAAATTTAATTTATTTTAATTTAAGTCTGAATATATTGGAAATTCAAGGCATGTTACAATGGAAATGTTTGTTTGTTTGTTTGTTTGTTTGTTTGTTTGTTTGTTTGTTTGTTTGTTTTTAGTTTAGTGTTCATCTCTTCATGATTGGCACTAGCTAGACTTGACACTTGCTAGCTCTGTTAACTGCCCTTCTAGTTTGTGCTGCTGTGAGTGAACAGCTAGACTTCAACCTCCTAGCCTAGAGTGTAAAAGACATACAGCACCACCTAGTGTATTCAAAGTACAAGCGTCTTCTGCAAATACATGCCTCAATGGTGTAGTATTATCAGAAATGCCTCCCAGCGTTCATTATCTTTGTAAACCCAGAGTTTGACTTTGGTAATTGTTATTGCTCAGTCCTAGGATGCAGGCATGCAGGCAAACGCCCACCTGGACACGTGCACACACATGCACACACATACTGCACTTAAACTGTGTTTTATGGAGTTGTTTGTATTTGTCTTCTGTATTCTAGGGCCAGTTTAACTTCGTGGAGGTCCTGATTAAGCCGCTGGACTACGAGAGCAACCTGGTCACGCTCCAGTGTCGCAGAGGTGATTACATTACAGTACACAGTACTGTCTGAGTCACTGGGTGAATCGTGTGTGTTTGTACACGGGGAACCTGTGCGTGCACATGCACCTGTCCTCCTGTTTTGTTGCGGACCAGATGTTCTTTATGAAACGGGCTGAAATAACTGGCGGAGCTCTTTGAGGCTTCTCTCTAATAGCTAATATATTCCCTACCATTCTCGGAGATGAGTTTTTGCACTCTCCCCAGAGAAACCATCCTGAACTCCAGCCAAAAGTCTCTGCTTTCTTTCTCCCTCCTCCAGTTTTGCATTCACTCCTTGAACCACAGGCGATTAACTGCAGACACAGTCTGCACTCACAAAAAGACCGAGTGAAATCGAGCACAGTTTGCCGAGCTTTAATTCCTTTGAAAAAGAGTTTAAAGAAATGATGTCTTTTTATTTTTAACTGCCAAAACACGTACAGTATTATTTCACAGTAGTTACTGAATAATTCATAGTGAATCAATTATTACATTTTAGTACTTATTGAACAATTTAACACTTGGTGAGTAATTCATGATATATACAGAATACTTAATAGCATATATTAGAATCATTATGT
>CM067495.1:3996837-4013547 GCA_034552555.1 Semaprochilodus insignis
TCTCTCTCTCTCTCTCTCTCTCTCTCTCTCTCTCTCTCTCTCTCTCTCTCTCTCACACTCTTGTACTAACACTGCCACTGACAATCATTCAGAGTTCCATCTGTGCAGGAAATGATGGAGCAGTGAAACAATAGAAACCTCCTCACCCCCTACACGTCCTCCTTCAGTCCTCTTGGATCAGAACACTGTAACTGTTTCAGGAGCAATCACAAAGTCCTAATGCCTGACAGCTGGGCTCCTCACCTAGAATGCTTTCAGACTTGCTGTAAATGGCCTTGTTGTTCCGCCACGGCAACTTCTCTGGTTCCTGTCCTTGGTTTCTTTAACCTTTGCTTTCAGGCTTCTCCTTTGGCACTGCAGCCTCGTTCTCCTGCGGCCGTGTACGTTTTACAGAGGAGTTAGAAGTGCCTTCTAATATCGTTTGTACAGAACCATCAGCCCAAACCTTTCAGGTCTCAGCAGCACAAACTAAGACGAATGTTGAGTTGGGTTGATGTGAAAGTCAGACTAAGTTGCTTTGACACTTACTGGGTACATAAAAGAGATCTCAGTACCACTTAGGGAAGCTTCCCAGATCTGAACTGTAAGCGTGCAGTGTACAGGGTGTTTGGCTGGAGGCACACAGAGAGCACATCTTTGTCACATATGAAGAAGACGATGATGTGGCCTCCTTTACCTGCTGTGTGAACACCGCAATGAACAGTAGGGTCTTAGTTTCAGTCGATCGAATCCACCTGACTGTCGTCTGTGCACCAACTTCACAGGAAGGGAGTACTATACAAATGCCTCACCATGTTCATTGGCACCACATTGCCTACATTTGTATGGCAACCCAGAAGTCGTGTACAATTTCTTTTTTTTTTTTTTTTTTTTAATTTTTAATATTTGAAAACTCCAAAACTTTGCATATTGCAAGACTACATATGATGCATCATCACCTGTTCATTCCAGTAGAACAATAGAAGTAAAGTAGTTCACACTCTGCTACTGTCAAAATGTTTATTGGTTGTGGCTATAATCTCATTTGCACTCTCTGATTTGACCTCTAGCGACAGAACGTGTGCTGAGTTTATACAGATGGGCGGTGCGGTTGTGTGCATGTGTTGAGTATGATTGAGGTCACCCCCAGCTGATGCAGTGTGCAGTGTCATGTAGTAGATACAGTTCAAATTGCGGCTATACTACACATGATGCACAACAGTGGCAGACTGATAGGTTCCGATTTGCTCTCTACTTGTATAGATATAATGGACTTAACATTTCTACAGCACTTATAAATGACCCTGGAGTACCAGCTATATGACATTAGCAACATTAGCTGAGCTCACAGATCGATTTTGCACCAAGGACGTTTTAAGATCTATTATGTTTTTTTTGTGGGCTGATTCTGCATTTAATGTAATGTGTTGGTAATTCAAAAAAACACTGAGTAATTTGGGTGCAGCGCAGAGAAACTGACCAGTGCTAGAACCTCTGTCTGTGTCGCCGCTCAGTGTGCGGTACCCTTAGCTCAACCATAACTGGACCCTACAGTAATTTAGTGAGTCACTCTTTCACACATACACGGTTCTTCTCTCCGCACACTGCTCTGCCAATCTGCGTTTATGCACACGCTCTAATCAGACCTCTGTAGCTGTTCTCCTGAGGACGTTCTGCTGAACAAGGGCCTTTGGATGAAGCTCCTGGCATCTGATTGCTGCAGTTTGTTTGGCTCAGAATTTGGGTTAAAGAAAAAAAAAAAAGGAGGAAGAGCTGCAAGTCATTAAAGCGCTTCTAGCTCACAGGCATGAGCCAGAAAGTTGCCCTTCGCATGAAATACACCACATGGAGCTTTTTCCAAACTGCTTTATGAAAATGAAAACGTGGCAGCTCATCCTCTGTTACGACCCTGACTCGAGGGAAACGACGCAACAAGTCAAATGGCTAAAATTGACTAAAGAAAGGTAAGAGCTTCGGCGTAACACTCCTCCAGGAGCCTGTAATTCAGGCTTTTATGTATAAAACCGATAGTTCATGTTCTGAAATCGGATTGGCTGAGCCACAGTTCGATACACCTATTTAATCCTCGTGATGAAAACCACAGGAGAACCGTGGAACACACATCACGGATTAGTCTGTGGAACCCCTACAGTGTAGAGCACAGCATAGACACTGACCAACCACTTCCTTAGGAACACCTCCTCGTATCTACAGCTCCACTGACCATATAGGACACTCTGTAGTTCTACAGGTACAGACTGTAGTCCATCTGTTTCTCTGTATACTCTATTACCCTCTTCTTCAGTGGTCAGGACCCCCACAGGACCACCACATAGCAGGTATTATGTGGGTGGTGGATCACTCTCAGCACTGCAGGGACACCGACGTACGTGGTGGCGGTGTGTTGGTGTGTGTTGTGCTGGTGTGAGTGGATCAGGTGGTCCTGTGGTGGTCCTGTGGATCAGGCGGTGCTGTGATTATCTAAAACTGAGTTTTAAAGTCTTTTGTTTTCTTCTCATCAAGATGGCGTCGTTGGTCCATCAATACCGGGCAAATCCGTCAGATGCCTACGCTTCTAAATGGCTGGCACGACTCCGACACATCAAGAGGATCAGAACTCGGGTAGGACAGCCCCGAGACACCCCCATCGCTCTACTGTTTTCATTTCGTTATTTGTGTTTGTCTAAATTTGAAGTGATTAGTTTGTGTTAGCTGCATGGCCTTAGCTCATCACGTTCTGGTCCAGCTGACCTCCTCCTGCTGTTTGTGACTGTTTAAATGGAGGAGCTGTTACATTGTTAGCGACATTAGCCTGCAAGCTCCGGTGTAGTATTAATATTAATGGTACATATTTCCCACCCTCTACATTCTAGGCTCAAGAGGAGATCCAGTCTCGGCCCACCCCTGGAATCTCCCTCACTCAAAGCCATGCCCCCATGCAGAATAAACCCTCCCACCAGCCAACAGGCCCCGCCTCCAACACCGACTCCGGCCAAAGAAAGCGGCTGGTTTCCACTGTTGATGACTTCACAGACTTCGTTTAAGATTGACTTTTAACCCTTTTCCAACCTGAGCACCCTCCACCAACCTCCACCACCGCTACCATCTTCCTCCCTCCTTCATTGATAATGGAAGGAAAGGCCAAATTCCAATTAATCAATTATTATTATTATTATTATTATTATTATTATTATTATTACTTCTTTTATTTTAAATTCAGCCTGATATTTTACACATTGCCTGCTTGTTTGAAGCAGAATCATCCATTTCAGAAAGGCTGCCTTACGCTCCCCTGCCTGTGTGGATGAATTTAATTCCACACCGATCGACCCGATCGATTTCAAAGAGTAAAGAACTTTTTATTTTTAACCCTCTAAAGTCTAAAAAGTGCTCTGACACCTCGTATCGCTTCTTATGTAGCACTCATGCTGAGACACACACACACACACACACCCCTGAATGAATTCACACTAACACACCTCACTCTTTCTTCACTGTGGTGCGTTCTCTCTTTTCTGCTTTCTTGTTGCTTGTCAAAAGGACTTCACTAAGAGCACCTTAACCCCACCCGTTTCGATACCCGCTTTAACAAGCCCTCATCCACTTCCCATCTGGGGAATATCTGACACCAACTTAAAAGGAATTTCACTTGCACAATTTCAAGTTTTCTACACTTCTGAATAATTCAGTGGTTGAGGATGAGTCATTCAGAGTGGGTTTGGTGTAAAATGGTTCATTGTAGAGAAACTTGGAGACTTGCACACAGATGTTCTTTACAGTGGTGGTGATGGGAACCAGGGTTCTCCATGTCTACCACTTAAATATAGACGTTTTATATACCATCTAACCCACCAGTTACCTCCGTGTGTCTTCTGAGTGTGTGTTTATGGTATGATGAAGTTTCTTTTGGCCCTTGATTGTGTGCCTTCAGCATGAATAGAAAAACATAATTAAACAGCCATTTATTGCCCGTTTTGGCAGACGCTAAATCATTTCTTACACAGGCAGGCAAAGGTAGCGTTAGGAGTCCTGCCCAAGGTCTCTTATTGGTGTAGTGTAGGGTGCTTGCCCAGGTAGGGGATCAAACTCCAGCCTGCAGAAGTGTAACCCACTATGCTATACCAAACACAAACACATCATCATGTGGAGTGGTTTCACACCAAGCCACTCTGGATGACTGCTGTTTACACCTCAACCCTTTAATAATGTAGCTTCTTTATTTTTATTGGTGCAGTTTTTCTTATTGGCCCCCTAACATTGCCTTATTTGGTCAATTCAAGTTTGTTGGGTTCGGCCCCTGGGTTCGGCCCCAGGCAGAGCGAACACAAAAAAGTCATCATGAGCTGACGCTGTTCACTTTTCGAGTCTGAATACGCCACTAGACAAGGCTGATCATAAGCCATATTAGTAAAGTATCTTAAAATGATTTTTAATGTAGTAGATTATGAAACTCCGGGCTGCTGATTGCTGCTCCATCTCTTGGACATTACTCTGTTCCACATGCTAACGACTTCACAGCTAGCATAACACACAGGCAGGTGATACACTAGAGCAGAGCTGAAGCAGTTACTCACACGTTCTACACATGCCGTGTTCTATACTGTAGTTGAGATGCACTTCGGGGTCATGAGTCAGAGTTAGTCAGGGTGGGTTAAAGAGGTATTGAAACGGATCCTTAGTAGCTGTTTAGTTCCCAGTATTCCCTTCTCCATACACGAGCACATTTTTCCTGGAAGTGTTAGCTTAGCTTACTGATGTGCTGCTCTGCTAGCTGATCGGTGAGGGAGCCTTTATCTGTTATGTTGTTTTGTGTGCGTATGTGTGCTGACATGAGAATGAAAAGGTCTGTATTTGCACAACTAACCCTACACACACACACACACACACACACACACACACACACACACAATGTGCCAACGTAAATCGAATGTTTAACTTTGATATTCAGTGGATCTTAACATGCATCAGACTCAGCTTTAGTTAGCCAGACGTGTCCCAGTCATGACCCTCAGTTGACGATCGATGGAATGATTTCCGATAGGAGCAGAATGGATGAAATGAGATTCCGGGCAGGTTTCTCTGGGTGTGATTGAAGCCTTATTTTAAGACTTCCTCAATGGATTGAAGGACTTCAGCAGAGAAACGCCTGTGAAGGTGAAGCGTTCAGCACAAAGCTGTACTTGACTTTGTCCAACAAAACAACGCGATCCTAAATCTCTGGAAATGAAAATCAAAATCTCTTATACGAATATATTTATTGTATTTTTTGCCTATTCATCAGCGAACGTGTGCGTGTTTTTGCAGATGCATAGATTTCCTGTTCAAACAGCTGAAAAAGAATGAATGAACACTAAATCCTTTGTAAACCAAGATGTTTTTGCTCGTCAGTGTTGAATAAAATGTTGCAACGGCAAGAGACTTTGGTTCATATTTATTTTTTAATTTATTTCTTTTTTTTATTGTGGAATAATGTGGATAAAACTCAAATGAGCATAATTTATCACTGCCCCTAAAGTCAGCCAAGTTGGATTTCTGATTTCTGCTACTCTGGTTTACAGTGGGAGATGCTAGGCTAACATTGCTAAGAGGTTAGAATACGCCGTCGGGGCAGCAGCACTTCATCCTCTCATGTTGGACTGATTCCACTCCTACATCACTACAGTGACTCTCTATCGCCTCTTCAGGTACAAAGTGGTATGACGAGACAGAATTGACAGCGGCTAGCTGGTAAGCATTTCTAACTTCAGTAGGTTTCTCTGCAACACGATACAAAGACGTCTTTCACACACCACCAACACTTATTTCATCGTATTCTGTTGATCATTTTAGTTCAGCTTAGAGCCTTTCAATCTAAACATCTTAGTAGTTGGTCCTTTAAGCTGGAACTAGCTTATCATTCACAAACGTCCTGCTTAGTAGTGCTCCTCCATCAGTACACCTGCAGCTTTCTAGTTACTTATCAACCATAAACATATCCCTGTTTACATCAAAACAGGTTGGCAAGACCATCTACACTGAATGCGATGCAAAAACCGTGTGTGTGTGTGTGTGTGTGTGTGTGTGTGTGTGTGTGTGTGTGTGTGTGTGTGTGCTGTCTCGTCTCGGTCCATAGAAAAACTTGTATCTCCGTTTTAGTTGATGTTTACTTTTATGTGTCATTTGAACACAGCAGCTGCTGTTTACACAGAGTGAAGATTTCATGCTGAACAGACCAACAGAAGTGGCCCAAAATCACTTGCTGAGAAGTCTGGTTCTATTGACGTACATTCAAACTGAATGAGGATTTTGTCCTCTCCTGAAAAGTAGCCATTTTGGAGATGCTTGTTTTTCCTTGTACGGTAAAATCGTGATCAATCTGAAAAGAAAGTATTTTCTTCTTTGACTTGTAAAAAAGAAAAGAGCCTCGACGTCCGGTATGTCCTTTCTAATGTTATCCTCTCCAGAGATGCTCTTTTCAGACGGTTGTAACCATGTTTATTGGTATGATGGCGTCTTCAATTAGGTTTACTGTGAAGCTCCAGCAGACGGCTATTTGTTAAGAAAGTGTTACTAATCATCGCCCCCTAGCTCTGCAGGACGAAGTGAGGAAGGTCTGAACGTTTATTGCTCGGTTTTGATTCTGCTTTGGGCTTTTTCAGCACTATCCGAAATCACTCTGACTGATTATTTGCATTAGGAGACCTTCACATGTCCTGTAGGAGACAAACCAACATAAAAACATCAACAACAAATATTCATCATCCTGGTTTGGGTTCTTTCAAGGGTCCCTGAGCATCACCATGGTAAACAAACAGGAAGTAGTGATCAGCTCAGTCCTTTGTCTGTATTGAAATGCCTGGCCTTAACAATGGAGACCCAACCTCATGTTAACTCACACCCTACATCTCCTATCAGGTTCACATCTTCATCCCCACATGCCCCCTCTACCTTCATCCCCTCACTTTTGCTCCCCCTGACCCTCACCTCTGCTCAAAACCATGCCAGACTGGACCAGACTAGATGGGACGAAGCCTGGTGCCCTAGATTCCACTAGTGTAGATCGACCAAGCGTCTGTATGTGCAAAACCACTCAAGACAACCCTGAACCTCCTGACTCCTGTATCCCTCCATCATAAACGTATTATATAAGAAAGTGTAAGAGCAAAACCTTCTCTCAGAAATCAGGCAGTGTGTTCAGAGGCACTAAACTCTTCAGCTGTCTGGCTCCTATCAGCACCACTCTAAACAGTGTCCTGTGTCCATCTCGCAATGTACGAAGAGAATTCCCAAATAAAGTTTTTAAGAGTTTATTTAAACAAAAACAGTCATTAAAGTACAAACAGAGGAGCGTTAGCTGTCAAACTCTTTATTTGACTTTGTCAAGTGCAAAAGCGTTTTAGGCGAAGTGCTACAGACGTAAAATACAGCGGCACGATAAAATACAACACAGAGAGAGACACTGTCACAACAGCCGAAATGAACAAAATTACCTTCAACGTTTAATGCAAAAACACTTCTCTAGCATGCAAACTGGCTTTGGCCAATCTCAACAGCCTTCTTTGGAAACGTAAGCTAGCAAACTTCATTCGTGTTCGACGTCAAACCGTTGAAAGGTGCTGTTATGCACCTGAAGCCAAAGAGAAGCTCCTGTAGCGCCGTGAGGTTGTTCTGAAACCACTGCTGTAAAGTCTGTCTGAGTGGAGATAAAACACGGATGTGGTCAGTGCAGGTTACTTTAGAGCAGACGTGGAGGGAGGAGGAGGAGGTACAGTAAGCAATATTTACATCAGGGCACACCGATATGTACAAACAGACACTGCCTGAAGACTCGAGGACGACCGGAACGGACGGAGAACAGAACTCTGTACCTGCTAAATGAGGAAGGTCTGAACGTTTATTGCTCGGTTTTGATTCTGCTTTGGGCTTTTTCAGCACAATCCGAAATCACTTTGACTGACTATTTGCATTAGGAGACCTTCACATGTCCTGTAGGAGACAAACGAACATAAAAACATCAACAACAAATATTCATCATCCTGGTTTGGGTTCTTTCAAGGGTCCCTGAGCATCACCATGGTAAACAACACGCTTCGTGAGTTTAGTACGTTCCAGGAAACAAAGCATAAACGACGCACGACGACAGATAAACGCTAATTAGATCCGTTTCCTGATGTGAAGGAGTTCTACGGGAATGTTCTAGCAAAGGGGACGGGAAAGAGAACAATCAACGTAACACGTGACGTCTTAAATACGGCATAGCATAAAAGCTTAACACTGAAATAAAGTGCTAGGTATAAAAGAAACACACTCCATTCGT
Organism: Semaprochilodus insignis; assembly: GCA_034552555.1. Lineage (NCBI taxonomy): Eukaryota > Metazoa > Chordata > Actinopteri > Characiformes > Prochilodontidae > Semaprochilodus > Semaprochilodus insignis. Next base: position 4,005,113 of record CM067495.1, read on the forward strand.
AGTTCAAATAAATCTCTGGATGCTTAAATGCACAGCAAGCTTTGGCAGACCTCCGCAGAGTAATGTTCTCGAAGCGATCTCTTATTTGATTTTCGTACCAAGCTTATTTTACTTACTCACATTCACTCTCTTCAGCAACCGCTTCCATACGTCAATACAAAGTGCTTTTTAAATAAAACCTTCAGAACATTTTAAAAGCCACAATAAACACAAAAAAGTAACAATTATTACATTTAATAACGCATAATAATGTGTTCCTGATAGTAACGTGTGTCGTGAACGGAAGAGATTGGTCCTGTGTTCGTCGGATAACTACTCCTTTCATCAGTTCATTCTTCCCCTCCTTCTTCCATCCCTTCTTATTTTTCATTCAAGAAAAAGAAAACCCATCTATCTTGCTTCCCAGCCTTCCCTTCTTTTCCAACTCTTGCTCACGCGTTCAACTTTCTCACCCTCAGCTCTCTCTTTACACTTCATCTCTCTCTACGCCACTGTAGTGGACCATAAACGGAGGAATTCAGGAATCTGTCCATGCTCCGCCCACTGAAGCATAGCTTAGTAGCAGCTGCTGCAGGTCTGGAGGACCTTTATGGAACATCAGCAAAAGTCTCATTGAACCGGATGTGAAACTGCCCCTTAAATAACCCGTTACTGAAACTCACTTTATTTAAAATACCTCCGTTTAAAGTGGCGTTTCATTAAAACGCTGTACGTTAAATATCGACTAACATGAAGCAATACCTTAACTAACGTTCAGTGAACACGTAACACTGTTACATGCTTACTCAACATGCAAACATGTAGTTGTTATATGTTTCGTGAAGCACTGTAACCATTTTCAGTTTTTCTTAAGGAGCTGGTAACAAAACCTGCTGCTACCAGCGCCCTCCCGCTCAACTACAGCTGAGAGCGAGCCCTCGACCATCGCTATTATCTTATTCACCTGATTTCAATCTTTCATGATCATTTTCCTTTGTACCAGCAAATGTTATCCCTGGGTCCTCAAGGTTTGGGGTGTCCTGAGATAGGCCTGTCTGTGTTGGGATGGACCTTGTTTTTGTTGGTGGTCAGTCTAACCCTAAACCTAATCCTGAAATTAAAAGTGAAGCAGGCGAATCATTTTAGAGAGGTTTTTGTTATGTGTTAAAACACTCTCTACATCCCGTCAATAAATGAAACAAAATGATAAAAAAGAAATGATCTGTGGAGACCACCAGACTGCAAAAACCCACCCAGTCACCCAGTCAAGGTACTGAGTAACTCAGTCTACAAAGAAATGCTTATGTTCGGCTGTGTTAGGCCACTGTGTGAAGGCCAGAACACAGGTGGGTTTTATATCTAGGTTCTAGCTGGGAAGGATTTTTTTAGCTTGGCCAGCTAACAGTGTGGGGAGTGGGAGCTGTGTTATTTGGTGAGTCTGAAATAAAGCTGACCATGGGTTAGACCCGTGACTCTGTTGACGTAAACAGCCCACATTACGGTATTTACTGTATGTTAGTCTACGCTGGCTTTGAACAGGACGTTTTACAAATCAGATCACGTGTCTAGCTAGCTTATTTTTGTTTACGTCCTGAGGAAGATTCCACAACTCCCTCCAACACTCTCTGTTGTGACTAGTCAGGCCGTGCATGTCCATGTGACTTTTTTCAGTTGGAATTTGTCAAAAACGACCTCCTATTTTATTAGTTTCTACTAAATCGCCTACCCCAGATTTAACTTCAGCCTAAAAAACCTAAACCCTAATCATAAACCGGACCCTAGCATTAATACTGTTGACAGTGAGTTTCACCAGGTAGTCGACACTCTAGTCAGAATTCCTGAACACACCAGATCATTCGCACAGCTACAGATAACCTAACGGACACCATCAAAATGAAGTGCTGTTTCCAACCTTGCTTCGGGTTAGCTACGACAACATGGTTCAGCGTTTAAGTTGGAAACCCATCCTTACGGAGCAAGTCTGACCTAAGATCACCACAGGGTCACATTAGGCTGAACAGGACTTTTGCTAATGTAAGTGTGAAGTGTGTCCAGTCAAGCAACAGCTTCTAAGCAAGGACACATTTGTTGGGCGGGTCAGTGAAAGGGCAATTTTAAACAGTGAGGCTTGCCGATATTTTAGCACCCTGATAGCCTTTACAGACGTGTTTGTGTATGTAGAAACCGTGTGTGTGCGTATGTGTATGTGAATTAACATACCTGTATGATAAGAAGCATGCATTATGCATAAGTACCTGCAAGCATAGATCTATGTGCTTAATGCTGATATGTTAGTCTATGTATATATATGTATGTGTGTGTATATATGTGTGTAGGTGTGTGTGTGGGTGTGGGTGTGATTTGTTTTCAGCTTCTGATTAGACCGCACCAATGGGCCAAACCTATGCCCATTACCTTGCAATAGCTTCCTTCATTGATACATCAAAAAAATATTAATCAACACATCACAAAACATTACTCACATAATACAGAACTGGACACAACTCAAATACTGTGAGACATCATCACCACACAACAGACTTCAACTACAGTCTCATGATGTCACTTCCTGCCACTTCTGTGAGTTCATTTTGATGCTACGTCAGCACAAGTTGTGCTCTTGTCGGTTTCCACCCATTTGACCTCCAGGGTCAAGAGGGCTGGACTGAGGTCATTCAAAGGGAAGGACTATGGGGGGGAGGGACGTGAGGCTAGCAGAATTTGTTGAGGATAAAACTGACAGGGTGACCAGCACCTCTTTGCTAGCTGTGTACCATGTGATTACATCCAAGCCGAATCGCGACTGCTCGGTACTGACTGGGATAAGGCAGCTACGGTCGTGCCTGCTTCTGTTTAAGCTTGTACGTTGTGGTAAAGAGAGTAGTTCCAACATTTTCAGTTTTTCTTGAGGAGCTGGTAACAAAACCTGCTGCTACCAGCGCCCTCCCGCTCAACTACAGCTGAGAGCGAACCCTCGACCATCGCTATTATCTTATTCACCTGATTTCAATCTTTTATGATCATTTTTCTTTGTACCAGCAAATGTTATCCTTGGGTCCTCAAGGTTTGGGGTGTCCTGAGATAGGCCTGTCTGTGTTGGGATGGACCTTGTTTTTCAGTGGTGGGGGTTTGTGCTTGCGTTTGCGTGTGGGCATAGTGGTGGTGTGTGCCGGATGATGGAAGAGGCTGGAAGGAAGCTCCTCGCTATTGCTAGGTGGGAACCATTCAAGGGCACGAGGGATCGGGACTGGGGTTGCAATAGCTGAGCTTGGGGTCGAGGAAGGGGCAGTACTGGGAGTGGGTATTGGTGTTGGAGGGGGCATTGTTTTGCTGGCACAGCCAACAGTCTCAGAATCTTTTAGAATGTTCGTGACCAACTTGTGAGGACCTTTGGCAGTCTTGCAGGCAGTTGCTTCCGCCGTGCCTGCACTTGCTTCCGTCTTGCCAGCACTTCCTTCTACCTTAAGGGGGGGTGGATCCTCCATGTGATCCTTATGAGAATTCTTTTCAGTTGTACTGGCATGTGCCTCTGTTTTGTCAGGACCTGCTTGTGCTTTATAAGAACCCATATCAGTCCTCTGGGGACTCGCCTCCTTTGGCAGCAAGTCTTGTTGAGGACCTGGTGGCGAAGAACGTCCCTTGCGGAGGGCCTTATCAGTTTTGTGAGAACTTTTGTCACTTCTCCGGTGAACCTTGTCCGAGGTGCCAAGACTTCTCTCAGCTTTGTGGGGACTTCTGCTCGCCTCTGTGTGGGAGTGCCTGTGCCCTTTTGTCTGTGATCCCTTGTGTCCCCTGCTGTGTTTCCTCTGTCCTGCAGAGTCCAGACCTCCACGGCTACGCCCCCGGCTCTTTCTTTGGACTTTTTCCAGGCGGCACTCGGTACGGTACAGCTCTTCCGTGGCTTGAGTCACCCTGTCCAGCTGCAGCAGCAAAGCATCAAAGGCCGGCAGGACCCTTCGCAGGGTTGCCTCGGTTTCTGCCCGTTCTCTCCAGGTTTGACCTCCTACCATCCCCAGGCCTAAGCCGAGGCCCAAACCAAGCCCCGGGGCCTCGACCAGGCTGCAGGGGCTGCTGGATGTCGGGCGCCAGGAAGCCTCAGAACCGCAGTCCACGCTGTCAGGGGTTGGGGGGGCCTCGGGGGTGTCCAGAGGAGGCAGGCAAAGGGACTTACAATCGCTGGTGGACGAGGAGCGAGATGGCGGAAGTTCCATGCCCTCAAAACGCACCTTGTGTCGGAACTGTGTAGGTAGGAGCAAAACACCAAATGATTAGCATCAGTGGGTGATCAGAACTGAACAAATTTGGTACAATCCAACTTAGATGTAATAGAGTCTTGTTTCAGGTGCAGATAAATAAATAAAACTGATTACATATGTGGGAATAAGAATTGATCTTTCTGACCAAGCCTAATGGCTCCCTAATCAACTTTTCCGCCCTCCTCTTGTTCCTGTTTTGGTGATCGAAACACTGGGTACCATCATCACTGCCATAAGACGTTTTCCACTGTCAGGGTCCTGAATTTGACCTGAGGTTATGGAAAGGAAAGGTAGCGCTGACACTTGAAGCAATCAATTGTGCCAATCATGTACGCACCTCTTTAGTGCGACTGAGGCCCATCCACATCTTGAGGCGTCGTAGGAACAGCTCCACCATCTCGTAATCCTGTAGGTCCACTGCTGGCTGGTACAGCTCGGCCCTCACTCGGTGATAGTTCCTTAGCAGTGCTGAGGTCACCAGCCACAGCAGGACAAGACGCAGCACTGCAAAGCTGATGTGAAACACGAAACAGGAAGCGGAACAGGAGAAGGAGCCTACGTGTGGTGGCCATGACAAGACGCCACGGCTTCCAGAGCCCAGCAGTGACAGGCAGGCGGAGCTAACTGTTCCATAACCTTCTAGAACGGAGTGGAAAAGCTAGAGAGAGAGAGAGAGAGAGAGGGAAAGTAAGGGCTTTCAGTATCAATACTTCTATCCAGTGGTCAATTAGGTGTTCTAAACAACGCAGCAAACAACAGGGGATACAAAGATGACACAGAGACAGCAGAAGAGTGGCTGTAAGCACCGAAGGTAATGGCTTGACCTCAACTACTACATTAGACTTGTCCGCTATGAGATGATGGAAGCCGCAGAGTGGAAATTCACATCCATCAGGCCCTTTCAATGAGTCAGAAAGAAAATTTCTAAAGGACAGTTTCTACACCACCTCAACCTGTGATTCAATCTGAACTCACAGTGACCTACCTCACCCTCCCTGCACTGTCGCTTTCAATATCCACCATTTATCCAACTTGTACCTCAGTGTGGTATTTTACTATGTATGTAATATTTTATTTCTTTATTTTTTACATTTTACATACATGTTTAATGTCTCTGTTATAATGTGTAATGTATTATAATGTAATATTTTCTACTTGAATGTCAGAAAATGTGCGAAAATGAGGAAAAATCTGAAACACTGGTTCTCGGTACTACAACTCAGAGAACAGACTCGGTTCTTTAGCTACTAATATCAAACCTCAAGTGCGAAACCTACTCTGCTTCTAAACTGTGGAGCTCAGTTCCAGCTTCTATTAGACAGTCGAGCTTCTATTAACTCAGCGCTTAATTAAAACTGTGTTATTGTGGTATTTATACATTTGATTTGCGTCTTTAGCTCATTAAAATTTTGAATTTCTGCTATTACTGATGTCAACTGTCTAAAGTAATTTGAACGATATGCAAATGCACTATATAGTAAATATTATTATTATTATTATGTGTAGCTGTTCTACAGTAATAAAGTGATAATACAGGTAGATATAAATGAAGGGCTCTGTGATTATCTCCATACAGCGGATGCTAATAACTGTGTCTGACTGTTAGGATGTTCCCAGTAAGCAGTAATCAGATCCAGTCTGTCTGGTTTCAGTCTGAGGTTTGTTCTCCAGCATCAGAAAGGAAGCTGTGACTGCAGAGGAGCGTACGGGCTGGGAGAGACTAAAGCCTCCAGCTCTGCGAATACATGTGCTCACCAGGTGTCCTGTGTGTGAGTAGGCCAGCAGCAGAACCAGCAGAGCGAGCACAGCACTGAGGAGCTCCCACACTGATCTCCTCAACGTCCGGCCAAACACTGCCCACTCTCGCAGAAACCGCAGCTGATGAGACGCCTGAAAAGAGAGGGAAAGAGTAAAGAGGGATACAGCCAAAACGGAAAAAAAGGAGTGAGAGGAAAGAGATGGACACAGATTCAGGTTCAGTTCTCCTGTAGGGTCCTTATATACTGTTATCTGACTATATTCTTCTTCTCCTCCTCCTTCTTCTTCTTCTTCTTCATTTTCTTCTTTTTCCTTTTTTTCTTTTTCTTCTTCTTAATGTTCTTCTACTTCTTCTTCTCCTACTCCTTTTCTTCTTCTTTTTCATGTTTTTTTTTCTCCTCCTACTCCTTCATCTTCATTTTCTTCTTCTTCCTTTTTTCTTTTCTTCTTCTTCTTAATGTTCTTGTACGTCTTCTCGTGCTTCTTCTTTTTCCTTTCTTCCTCTTTTCGTCCTTTTCTTCTTCTTCTTCTTTCCTTCTACCTTTTTTTTCTTTTTCTTATAAATTACTAAATATCTTCAGTTGTTTGGCGTAAAGCCAAATAATGAGGTGACACAAGTAGCTGATGCTGCATCCCATGTTAAACTAATGGGCAATATCTAGAGACCACTGTAAATGGAAACATGATGTACAAGATATGATACATTTTGTTTCGTTCTGCAGTGTTCTAAATCACTGGCGTCTAAATCTAGCGCACCATCACGTACGTTCTGCTAAACCTGCAGAGTTTAATGTGTTTTAATTGAATGTCATAGATGTTCCTAAAACAGGTTGCAGCTTGGGCTTCTCACCTTCAGCACCAGCAGGAAGAGCAGAATGGCGTTCAGCTGGGTCAGGACCTGGCTTTGCTGGGCCAGCGGGAAGAAATCCGTGAAGGAATCTCGGTGCCGTAGGAAGGAGGCCCAGAGGCGGACGGCGAGGGCGGAACGACTGATGTGGAGGAAGGAGACTACTGCCGCCAGCAGCAGGGTACACATACCCGCCACGTTCCACACACGCAGGAAATAGGTCCGCCCTTGCCGCCGCATGGCCGCGCCCTCACGCACCGAGAAATAAGCAATCAAGATCATCAGCAGGAGCTGAGAGGAAGACGAGAGAGAGAAGAGAGGGAGAGATGATGAGATGATATTTCGTTTGTTTGTTGCAGCACATCCAATATTTAGCACAGCAGCTTCTTCAAACTAGGGGGCGTGACTGGCTGAGAGAGATTAACCCCTACGAACGGTAACGGGAGACGAAACGATCCATACTGCATTTCTGTTTGTCAGCAGAAGGGAGATATTTTATTAGTATTATTATCGATTTGAACTGGATGATAATGCATTGTTGTCTGTGCTGTCTTGTCCCGTTTGGTCAAACTGTTGATGTATATTACATGAAGGCATTAACTATGTAACTATGTAATTACACTCATCAAAATAATAGTTGCACCCACAAGGTAGGTTTGACATTGTGAGACATGCAAATGATTCAAATTTCACACTCAGTCATGCATGTAACATAAACAAGGACGGGCCATGTCCTCCATGAGTCATCCTATTAGTGCCAGCACCATTGGCAGACGGCTGCACGACGCAGGCCACATCAACATCGCCAACGACTGCAATGTGGTTGTACCAGTTATATTGTGCCAGTGTCAAGGAGTTATAACTGTCAGAGTTACCGCGAGAAACAGCGAGGGGTTACAACTGTCCGAGTTACAGCGAGAAACAGTGGGGGGTTATAACTGTCAGAGTTACCGTGAGAAACCGTGAGGGGTTATAACTGAGAAACAGTGGGGGGTTATAACTGTCCGAGTTACCGTGAGAAACCGTGAGGGGTTATAACTGAGAAACAGTGGGGGNGTAACGGGAGACGAAACGACCCATACTGCATTTCTAAGGTAGGTTTGACATTGTGAGACATGCAAATCAGTCGTGCATGTAACATAAGGAAGGACGGGCCATGTCCTCCATGAGTCATCCTATTAGTGCCAGCACCATTGGCAGACGGCTGCACAACGCAGGCCACATGAACATCGCCAACGACTGCAATGGTGTTGTGCCAGTTATATTGTGCCAGTGTCATGGAGTTATAACTGTCGAGGGGTTATAACTGTCCGAGTTACCGTGAGAAACAGCGAGGGGTTACAACTGTCCGAGTTACCGTGAGGGGTTATAACTGAGAAACAGTGGGGGGTTATAACTGTCTGAGTTACCGTGAGAAACAGTGGGGGGTTATAACTGTCAGAGTTACCGTGAGAAACCGTGAGGGGTTATAACTGAGAAACAGTGGGGGGTTATAACTGTCCGAGTTACCGTGAGAAACCGTGAGGGGTTATAACTGACTGAGTTACCATGAGAAACCGTGAGGGGTTATAACTGTCTGAGTTACCGTGAGAAAC
>CM067495.1:4017321-4031697 GCA_034552555.1 Semaprochilodus insignis
TTCCAATACTCTTCCAATACTTTTCCAATATGCTTCCAATTCTGTTTCAATACTCTTCCAATACTTTTATAAATTCTCTTCCAATGCTTTTCCAATACTCTTCCAGTACCCTCTCAATACTTTTATAAATTCTTGTCAATTTCTGTTCCAATACTCTTCCAATACTCTTCTAATATGTTGAACACCTCCAATTTTATTTTAGTGCATGAAATCAACAAAACGTGAATATCTGACCACAGGTGCACAAACATTAGCACAGTGTAGGTTTGTTTGGATTGTTTGGTTTGAAAATTGCCATTAGAATTTAACAGCCAAAAAAATAAAAAATCGAGTGCATGTGGGGAAAAAACAGATGCATCACAATGGAGTTTTAGAATATTAGGACTTATGGTTGACGCGTGTACGCATTACTGTGTGAACGAGTGTGTATGTCCTTACCCGTTTCTCTGAGACACACTGCGGCTCCAATTCAGAGCGAGGGCAGACGCTGACTCTGCCCACCCAGCTGATCCACACCCAAACCAAGAAGATGCTGGGAATCGACCATTAGTGGGGCAGACTGACAGAGAGTGGGACACAGCGGCATCAGTGGTCAAGAAAAGGCACAGTACAGTCATATAACATATAAATCTGTGTCTGTGTGTGTGTGTCTGTGTGTGTGTGTGTGTGTGTGTGTGTGTGTGTGTGTGTGTGTATATATATGTATATATACACGTGTATGTGTATGTGTGTGAGTGTGTATGTTTGTGTGTATGTGTTTGTGCATGTGTGATTGTGCGTGTGTATGTGTTTGTGCATGTGTGATTGTGCATGTGTGAGTGTGCGTGTGTATGTGTGTGTGTGTTTGTGCATGCGTGAGTGTGCGTGTGTGTGTGTATGTGTATGTGTGTGTGAGTGTGTGTGTGAGTGTGTATGTGTATGTGTCCTGACCATTGAAGAACAGGGTAATACAGTATACAGAGAAACAGATGAACTACAGTCTGGAACTGTAGAACTACAGAGTGTCCTATATGGTGAGTGGAGCTGATGAGATGGACAGTGAGTGTAGATATAAGGAGGTGGACCTAAGTGGCCAGTAGTTGTATCTATTTATACAACTACTATTTATTAAACTTGATTTCCAGAAGAGCTCATGACTGTTGAGTATCAGCACTCAGTTTAAGTCTGAGAGTTTACTACACCCTTTAGTGTCAGTTCTTAATGATGGCTGTTGACGTAACAAACCATTTGCAGAAAAATGACATTTATTTAAAAGCTGGAGCAGAGATTATGTTTACTGTTTTCACTTCAAAACCAACATAACGTGCAACTGGTCACGGATGTTCAGTGTTGTTAAGATATAGTAGTATATATACAGATATAGTAGGTGAAAATCTTCTTTCTTCTGTTATTCCTTTTTTTTTTTTTTTAATCTCTCTCTTTTCCTTTATTGGTCTCACCTGGCTGTGATCGGATCTGCCGGAGACGGGGCTTCCCCAGCAGCAGGCTGCCCGTCTCCTCCATGAGGGCGGGACCGTCCAGTAAATGCGGCAACAGTGAATCAGAGAGCCATTCCCACACTGCCTCCCGCCTAGGCACAGGATCGGATCAGAGAGAGGAAGCACAGAGTTACTCGTAGTTCCCATCTGACACCTGGTTAAACTAATCCGTACTTCATTACGGTAAATGAAGTGTGCTGGTGATGAGGCTCAAAAAGTCCATGCAGTGCCAGGAGAAATCTGGAACCAAAGTTTGTTCTCATCTCACAAGATAGCGACTTTTTCAACAAGTAATTTTTGTTCATTTGTACTGTGTGCATGTTTATTTACATATATTCAGATATTACGATGCACATACATACATACATACATACATACATACATACACCCCTACATATATACACACATGCATACATATATAGATACATGCATATCTATATATATACTTACAAACACACATGCTGCATATACACACATTCATACAGGCATACATACAGTACTGTGCAAATGTTTTAGGAACTTGGGAAAATGAGATTGACAAGGCTTTTAAAAAGGTGTGCTGCTGATAGAACTTAACAAATCCATGCAATAGCAGACAGTGTGCAGAAGAATCCTGGGATTATATTTCTGTTTATTTGTATATACTTCTGATGTTATATCATGTTTTACTGCTGAAATGAAGGTTTTTAAACTATCAATTTGCCTACGTGCCTGAGAATACATTAAATTTAGCAATAATGTAAATATAAGCTCACATTTTCATAATATGCAAAAAAATATACAGCTCTTCTATCTACACATTCTTCATAGTAAATCTGCTGTAAGTTTTGCACAGGCCATATTTTTAAATTATGCAAAATAAATCTGTATATATATCTGCATATTGAAGTGCATATTTAATGTCCTCCAACATTTGAACAGGCCATGTTTCAGCAAATGTTCAATTCAAAGAAATCTGGATGTGTGTCTTTACATTCTATTTAAAACCCATGTGTGTGAAGAAGACAGTCCATGAGTCTCACAGAAGCAGAGAACATGAACCAGTACACAGCCCTCCTTACTGATAACACTCACTATCCCCTTCAGCAACTGAGTGTCCACTCACATCCCGCACACACATGCCCTCTGACTCTTCTTCTTCCGCTTAGCTCTAACACGTCATCTCTCAATCTCTCAGTCTCTCTCTCTCTCTCTCTCTGTCTGTCTATCCAGCCTTCTCACACCTTATCAAATATAGTCTGACGCCGAGAGACCGAGTCTGGGTTATCAAACAGAGAGAGGGATAGAGAGAGATGGAGGGCGGGGGTTGGGGAATATAACAGATACTGTCATTCTGCATTATTTAGTTCATACTGGTCAAACTCTGGACAGTGTGACGGAGAAGGAAGCACTAAGAGCAACAGAACTTCAACTCAGACTTGGAGATACATCTCTTATTATCAGAGCGTTTTAGGAACGTGGTCTTGAGCCGCATAACTGAATACTGTAGTGTTTGCCACTCTCTCCTCGAGCTATCAGTAACACATCATTAAACCAAGTCACTGTGTTATGATCACCATTACCTGCTGATGTTGCTGAAGCGCTGCATGTGTAGGTAGTTCTCTAGCTGAGTGTGCAGCCTCAGCCGGTGTGAGTCTTTGGCCGAGTCGGTGTAGTTTAGAAGCAGGACCACCAGGAGGAACAGCATGTAGACCAGAAAGCCCTGCAGAGATAACAAAAACAAGAGCAACAATATCCATCACTGAAGCGCTGCACTCAATCAATCTCATCTACTACCGCTACAAGATCCATCACTGAAGCGCTGCATTCAATCAACCTCATCTACTACCGCTACAAGATCCATCACTGAAGCGCTGCACTCAATCAACATCATCTACTACCGCTACAAGATCCATCACTGAAGCGCTGCACTCAATCAACATCATCTACTGAAGCGCTGCACTCAATCAGCATCATCTACTACCACTACAAGATCCATCACTGAAGCGCTGCACCCAATCAACATCTACAAGATCCATCACTGAAGCGCTGCACCCAATCAACATTATCTACTACCACTACAAGATCCATCACTTTATCCACATCTTTATCCATCCATTTACCCAAATCAATCACTTATTCATTAATCCATCCATTCGTCCATCTGTCAATCATCCTCGCATGCATTTATTTATCTTTTTTTTTTATAGATTATTCTGTTCAGCCCTCCATCCACTCATCCATTTCCACATTCACATATGCATACACACCTTTATTTCTCCATGAGTCTATCCATCTATCTCTGCATTTATCCAATCACATCATTCAGCCTTTTATTCACCATCCATACATTTGCCCATCTATTTTTCCATCTGTCATCCAACCATTCACTAATCCATCCATCCATTTGGGCATTTTATTCCTAATCTACTTGTTCATCCATCCAGCCATCCATTAATTAATTTCTATTAATTATACTGTGTTTTCAATTAATATCTATTAATTACTCCATCTGTCCATCCATCCATCCATCCATCCGACTCAGATAAGAGATCACTGTTCAATATATTCAGAGTTTTTGTCAGTAGTCATATGTAACACTCAGAAACAAGGAAACTAAAGCAGCGAAGTCCAGCGGTCGTTGTTTCTAGGGCACTAATGTTAACTGTCAGTCACAGTGAAGATCATCCATTAGTAACAGCACCTGTCAGTAGGCTTCCTCTGCAGGACCCATTAGAGCAAAGATCTTTTTGTTCCTGACAAGATCCACCACACACTTCCTGTACCACCTGCGGACGTGATTCATTATTGAAGGGTTCAGTAGGTCTCTAGCCTCCAGACGTGAACTGATGCGCAGGTTTAGGACAATGGTGTGCATTTCTCAGAGCCGTGTCTACAGCCTTATACAAACTAACCCTGTGCCTTTACTGTCGGAGGTACAGTGAAGGTTTCTGAGTGGAACACTTACTACTGATTAGTCTGATTAGATCAATTACAGTAACAATAAAAGAAGAGAAGATTAGAGAGCAGAAGCTGGTGAACAGATGCTCATATTGATCGTGTAGTAACAGTAAAAGGTTTCTAAATGGCTCCTGGTTTAAAAGTATGGTTCTAGGAGAACCCTTTTTTTAAATAACCTTGGTGCAGGTAGCTTTACAGGTCCATAAAACTGCTCTGATAATGCAGTACGAAGACTAATTCATCTACATAATGCTTACACGGCTAGGAACGCAGGTGCTGAGGGGGTGGCAGGACCCCCAGATTTCAGGGTTGTTTAACTGCATCTGCTAAAAATAATAAAACTAAGCTCATCAGACAAAAAAAGGGACGCCATGGGTGTTTAGGGTGGTAGTAACTTGGCGCTGCACGAGGATGATGGGGCTATAAATACCTGCGGGGTGTGAGTGACGGGATCCATAGATTGGGAAGAGGTGTGGCTCCAAAGCAGATGTTAATGATTGGCTAAAAGGAGTGACTGTATTTGGGTGTGCCAAAGACCATAGTGTGAAGGAAGTAGCTGAATCTGCAGGTGTATGGAAGCGTACGGTCATACGGGTCTACCAGCAGTGGCTAAAATCCCAGTCTCCAGGGAATTCTCCTCGGAATTGTACCAGGGAAGGAAGGCATCCACCAAATCTGGCCCAACTGCACAATTCTTTGATGCCATTGTGTCTGAACATTGATGTGGCCTACATCCAGAAACTTGTCCAGTCCATGCCAAATCCAATCACAGCTGTTATTGGTGCTGGTGGAGGTACACACTGTCAGGTACGTTTCAGTGACTTTTATTCCTAGATTTAAGAAACCTGCCGTGGCCTTTCACGGTTTACAATAACAAGGTGTGACACCTTCCCATGTCCCTACACACGCCTGATAAGATCTTGAAACATTTGTCTGACGTATTGTGGCTCCTCTGTCATTAGCATGGATGTGCTCTGAAGGTGGGTAAACTGATGAAACAGTGAGCCAGTATTATTTAAACATGCAGCAGATTAAACCATTCTATGTACTTCACAACACCACTCTGCGAGAGTGCAACCCCCGGCACTCCACAAATTAGCAACTGAAGTATGTGACATTCCAGTAAGTTTGTGGAATTCAGGTCGTAGCTGCATATTTCATAACCACACACTTTGCTACTGTGTACCTCCATCTGGTGACTTCGTTCCGTTCTGGCCTGAGCCCATTTAAAAAGCAGCAGTAGCTTTAAATGCCCACTCGTGACCACCAGACACCACCTCTTCCATCATCGAGTGAAAGTGCGCAGCTAGTTCAGAGACCCTCCCTGATGCTGGTGCTGAATTACCAGTCAGTTTTATATATGGAAACTACAACCTGGAAGAGTGCAACTGGCAAAATCTGAAGTTCTACTACTGCTTCAATGTTGTCATCCATTTTTAAGCGATTAGTTAATCTCATTAACTGCCTGTCTAGAACACTGGTGGCCTTTTACTATCATGATGGATTTCATCACAGTATGCTGTACATCATAACTAAATCTTTTATCTCCATTTTTCAGTTTTTAATATCCACTCATCATCTAAAGAACAGCTGCACCCAGAAGCAGGTGTGGGATTGCAGTGCTATTGGGAAGGAGGATAAAGGTTACCAGGAACAATAGATGATGATACATTTAGACTGATATGATCAATATTTATTGAGCTACACATACAGAAGTCTGTCTCTCAGTATGGCACTGGGCCGCCATGTTTGCTAGCCCAACATGCCAGACGTCTCAGCATGGAGTTGTAGAGGTTCCTAATGGTGTCCTGTGATAATCCATCCCATGCAGCTTGAATATTCTCATACAGTTCCTGCAGATGGTGCGGTAGGGGTGGAGGTGGACTGACACCAGGCCTTCTGGACATGTGACGTGTAACAACAAACCATTCATCTTGGCGCTGACCACGGTGCCTCCACACACGGATTCGTTGGATGTCTCCACCAAGACAAAAGCGGGACATTCTGAGTCACTCCATGACAGTCTGGCACGACACCATTGCAGTCTTTGGTGACGGTGACGTGGTGTTAAGGACAGTCGTGGTAGCGGTCTGCGTGCATGTAGTCCTGCGTTGTACAGCCGCCTGCTAATGGTGCGGGCACTAACAGGATGACTCATGAAGGACATCACTGCTCACTGAATGTTAGCAATCGTGGCTGTTGGGTCAGTCAGGTACAGTGGTTCCTGTCGGTTGTTACCATCTAGGTGCAGCTGTTCTTTTGATGATGAGTGGAATTTGAAAATGACCTGTTGTCCTTTGCATTGTGTGTAAACTTAATTAGGAACGGACTAAAACAAACGTCCTGGTTACAGTGACTAACGTTATAAGTAATGCATGTTTTCTCCGTCTCCTGGTCAAATCTGGAACTACGAGGTTTTGCTCTGACAGCAGCGATATGGTGACTGAACAACTGGACCATCCAAAAGACCAATCAGAAAGCCTGCAATCAACAACAGTCACAGCATCTCTATAAACTGCACAGTAACAAGTAGCTGATTGGTTGCCAGCACATTAGGGGTCTGTGATTCTGGGTGAATATATTGAACAATAACCAAAACTAAAAACACCCCCAATCTGCTCATTACTGCTGAAAACGATCAAAGTACCACCCCCTTCCTCCCACCCTTCACCAAAAACTACAGCGGCATCTTCACTGCTTCTCACTTTCACCCGCTCCCATCACTCAGACATGCACTGCTGTCATCTTAGACTGCTGTGCTCCTCATCTTTTTCTCTTTTCTGTCCCTCTCTCCGCTCCGTAGCTTCCAGTGGGAGTGCTGAATAAATGAGCAGCTCAGATGGGCTCCGAGAGTTAGTCAGAGAGAAAAGGCTGAGTCTGTTTTCGAGCTGTCAGACAGGAGACAGAGCAGAGTGCAGAGTGATTATCAGACCAGCAGGTGATGTTACAACCGATACCTCCAACAGCTACCGATCCAAAACCGAGTCTTGGAACTCAGTGAACAAACTGGAATCCGCTGAGGGGGAATGTAAGAGGGTGTTATTGTAAAAGACTGGCGATGGCAGAACGCAGAGTGACGACAGAAACGCTGCTCTGTGGAGATTCCTCCAGTGATCGTGTGTTTATGTCTGCATAGTTGAGCCTGTGAGAGTGTGGAAAAGCCGTTACACATCAGATGCGATGCGAATAAGTGGGACAATGTTCCAAACCCAGTCTGAGCCCTGTTCTAGCTTATCTTGGAGATTATCTTGGATTCGGATCTTTCGAATGTTCGCAAAGAAAAACTCCAGCTGCTGGGACACAGTGGATCTGTCATCTTGGTTGTCTCCATGTTTATGAATTTATGGTATCTGCACAAGCTAAGCAAAAACCATTTTTGGATGCAATTGGTGTGCGAGGTATCATCCGTTATACAGAAGCTCAAATAAAATTAAATAAAACTACTGTAATCTGAACAGAGAGTAAACCACCTTCACAGTGTCAAGGCTTTTGAAGTTACTGCAATGACTGCAACCCTCTATGACGCACAAGGTCATCATAGAGAAATCTGTGTGCCTGAAGGAAAAGCCCGAAAGCCACAACTGAACGCCTGTGACCTTTGATCCCTCCGATGGCACTGCATTAAACACTGCCATGGTTCTGTGACAGATATCACCACATGGGCTTTGGGAAGTGCTGTTGCCTCACGGCATAAGGGACCAGGGTTCGATTTCCTGGCTGGGGCGGCCGGGTTCTTTCTGTGTGGAGTTTGCAGGTTCGCCCTGTGCCTGTTTTGGTTTCTTCCGGGTGCTCCAGTTTCCTCCCACAGTCCAAAGACATGCACCCAGGTGAATTGGAGATGCTAAATGGACCCCCAGGTGTGAGTGAAAGTGTACGTCTGTGTGTCTGCCCTGTGATGGATTGGCAGCCTGCCCAGGACGTTTCCTGCCCTCCGCCCACTGAATGCTGGGATAGGCTCCAGCACCCCCCATGACCCAGAGGGATAAAGCAGTTTAGGAGATGAGTGAGTGAGAGAGTGTTCTCTGGACTGAAGAAGTAAAGGACTATCCAGAGGTTCACTAGACAGTGTCTGTCACGGTACGAGGGTATTGTTGGGCAGCCTGTACATCTGTGAAACCACCATTAATGTAGAACTCATTCTGGAGCGACACATGCTGCCTTCCAGATGCCGTCCTTGCTTACTTCAACGTGACAACACCAAGAAACGCTCCGCCTGCATTACAACAGCATGGTGGCATAACCAGACAGTCAGTAAAACGTGTGGAGCATTAGGAAGCACTAAATATAGCAATGACGGCCCTGTACAGCTGCTGAAAACCCGTATAACTGATAAGCGCCCAGAAATTCTGCTTTCAAAACTTCATTGGTGTTTCCGGCCCCTTAAAGGTGGTGCAGGTGATACGTCGCAGGTATCAAACCTGAGTACTGTTTGTGCTCCTTTCAGCATTTCACATACTCTCCCAACTTTCAGGGGGCTGACAGATGTGGTTGTGTGATGGTGTATGTGTACCTTCAGCATGCTGTGCAGCAGGTGGATTTTACGGGCCTCCTCTCTGGCCTGGTTCAGCGCGAAGCCCTGCGGTGGTCTCACTCTTGGAACCCGCTGGACCACTCGCTCCACCCGAGGACAATCCACCAACACGTCGCCCTCCTCCGGCCTCAAACGGCCCACCAACAGCCCAAAATACGCCCCCTCCAGCAGCACCTACACACAGAGGTTCACAAAGGACGGGAGCATTGGTGTGTTGTCTGGCGGCAGCTGTCTACACTGGAATACTGGTAGAGGTCTGACACGCTCTCTCACATCTAAAGACAATTACTCATTACTCACAGAGTCTCTCCGTGTTCATTTGGTTGGAGATAATGCCAAACCGGCAGCCGCTGTCTGGACAAGTTTGCCAATTTCACTCTCTATCGGACAGCAGATCTCATGTAATAGACTTTTGCTTCATTTGCATATTCCACTGCTTTCTTTCTGACACTAATAATCTATGTTTTAATTTAGGTTATTAATTAAGTGCCATTCAAAGTATGTGCGTCTGGAGTTTATCAGGTTATGCTTTGTTTGTATGATCTATAAAATCAGTGCAACCTTTTCTGATCAACACATTTCTGAACCAGCCTGTAAACTAGAATCACTGTACGTATGGGATGACTGAATAAAGGCTCAACAGTGATAAAACCACATGGCATGTGAAACAGACTATGCTAGTTTTCATTGCATTCAACAGCACTTAAATTACTAGCACGCAATAATATCCACTATAAGGCAAACATAAGCACAACGTGCCCAAATGCATCTTCTGACATATGAAGCTCTAAAGGGTCTCGCTCCTCAGTACCTCAGTGTACTCATCTCCTACTGTGAACCGACACGTGAACTCAGATCGCAAGGTGCTGCTCACTATTAGTACCTAGAACTAATAAAGCTACAGCAGGGGGCGGAGCCTTTTCATACCAAGCCCCCCCCCAGCTTTGGAATAACCTTCCAGTCAGTGTTCAGGACTCAGACACAGCCGCAGTCTTCAAGTCTAGGTTTAAACCTAGCTGTTCAGTGGAGCCTTTGGTAATTAGTTTCCCTGCTAACGGCTAACACCATACAGTGCTCTCAGTCCTCCTGTCAGAGCGAACTGTCTGTGTGTTCTTCGTAGCTGGAGCTGAGCTACTGCCCAATCTCTGTGGTCTGCTGCGGAGCTACTGCCCATCCTGTGAGCTCTGACGCCGCTGCTTCACCTGCCTCTGCTGTGTGCCACTGCCCGCCTGCACTGCTCACCAGTTTGCCTACCATGAGGCTTCTTCTAGTCCTGAGCTATTGGGGGGCTTCACCTGTATCCCGCGCGCCCATCCGACTATCCTGCTATTTAATCACAGACTGATCAGATGCTCCTTCCTCTGCCTCACAAACACTCAACACTTCTCCTAAAACACTCAACACTTCTCCTAAACACACTCAACACTTCTCCTAAACACACTCAACACTTCTCCTAAACACACTCAACACTTCTCCTAAAACACTCAAGACTCCTCCTAAAACCACTCAACACTTCTCCTAAAACACTCAACACTTCTCCTAAAACACTCAAGACTCCTCCTAAAACCACTCAACACTTCTCCTAAAACACTCAAGACTCCTCCTAAAACCACTTAACACTTCTCCTAAAACACTCAACACTTCTCCTAAACACACTCAACACTTCTCCTAAAACACTCAATACTTCTCCTAAACACACTCAACACTTCTCCTAAACACACTCAACACTTCTCCTAAAACACTCAAGACTCCACCTAAAACCACTCAACACTTCTCCTAAAACGCTCAATACTTCTCCTAAAAACAGTCAACACTTCTCCTAAACACACTCAACACTTCTCCTAAACACACTCAACACTTCTCCTAAAAACACTCAAGACTCCTCCTAAAACCACTCAACACTTCTCCTATTCTTTCTAACAGACTATAATGGCCTATAATTATAACCCCTGATCCTTTTTGTGTTTGTTGCTATCCGGGGTCGACCTGAAGAGGATGGGTTCCCCGTTTGAGTCTTGGTTCCTCTGGAGGTTCCTTCCTCTTGCCCTGAGGGAGTATGCCCTTGTCACTGTCGACTCTGGCTTGTTCACTGGGGGCTTGGACCCAGATTCTGTATAAAGCTGCTTTGTGATGACATCTGTTCTAAAATAATGAATTTGACCTTATGATGAGATGATGAGTTAACACGGCCCCAAGATCACTATGCCTAATGCTAAGTGCCAGCCGGGGGAGGGAAGGTATTGTACTGGGCTGTGGAGCAGTGGAACTGCATCATCCTTTGGAGTGATGGTGCTCCTTTCAATACCTTTGTGATCCAGAAGTAATCATCCAACATCAGTGCCTGACCTCACTAATGCTAACTTGTCCATGCTGAATGCTATCAAATCCTCACAGCAATGTTCCAACATCAAGTGTAAAGCCTTCCCGGAGGGGTAGAGGTTGTTACTGCAGTTAGTAGGTACAAACACCCTATTAATATCCCTGAAGGAACACTGGACCAGCAGGCCTCCACTACAGCGTATGCCATTACATGCAGGTGTGTCTGTTTATATGGGTCTGCACCTTCAGAGGCTCCAGTATACAGAATGACATCATGAAGCTGCTGATGCAGGAGACGAGCCACATCAGAGCCACGCCCTCACTGAAGCTCCGCCCCAACCAGATCGACAGGCTGCTGGACAGGATTAGCCCGGCCCAGCTGCCCCAGAGAGCAGCCAATCCGCACAGGGGAGGAAGCGGCCTCGGTTTACACACGTCCGTCACCACTGAGAGAGCGAGAAGGACAGAAGGAGGTTGAGGAGCATTAATGACATGATGTTATAATTTCAGTACAGAGTTTTCTGTTCCTGTGCATGAGGTCAGAGTGGCTGTAAAGGAATAGAGTGGTATCGGATTTACACACTCCCCTGTTTGTCCAAAAGGGGCAGGTCAGACTAGGCACGGTTAGGCTCGGGTGTATGAAGTCTGGATCTGTCCCTGCTACAGTTTAGTTTAGTAACCCGGAGCTTCATTGCTAATATAGTTCCAAACCACAGGAAGTCTATAATAACCGATCTGCACAGGATAAGGAACGCTGGTGTGAGTTATAGAGATGGAAGTTACTCACTCAACCTTAGATAAACAGTCCAGCTCACGCATAGACAACACGTCCACAAAGACTTTCGTTCACCCATCTACCTAGCTGTCGTAGGTGAATGCTCTGTGGGGAGTCAACACGGCCACATAAAGACAAACTGTTTTCTGTCCTGTTTTAAGATTTGGACCACAGATTAAGATTAGGTTTTCTTCTTCTAGTGATTAATATAATCTGACTTCTATGTTTTCTATGGCTCTCTTTACAGCACAACAGTAATACGGCCTAAGCTTCTTTCTATGGTTTGCCTTATATGACAAGGTTAATATATGTTGGGATTATTTCTACAGTTTGTTTAATAGCTCGGGATTAAGTATAACCTGGGATTATATCTGCAAATCGTGTTTACAACAGGATTAATATAATCTAGTGTTATTTATACGGTTTGTTTTTTTAGCACAGGATTAATATCTGGGGTTATTACTGTGAATTGTCCTACAACAAAGGAGTAACATAATCTCGAGTTTAGTTCTGCAGTCTGTTGTACTTCATAGGATTAACATAACCTGGATTATTTCTACAGTTAGTTTTAAAGTATGGGATTTACATAACCTGAGCTATTTCTAAAACTTGTTTTATATCAATGAATTAATGTAACCTGGATTATTTTTACAGTCTGTGTTATATCATGGGATTAATATAGCCTGGTATCAATATAACCTGGGATTATTTCTAGTTTATTTTTAAGTATGGAATTAATATAGCCTGGGATTATGTCTACATTGTTTTAAAGTATGGGATTAATATAGCCTGGGATTATTTCTAGTTTGAATTAAAGTATGGGATTAATATAGTCTGGGATTATATAAAATATTTGGGTGACTATTGACTTCTAGTTTGTTAGGGGTATTACCCTTGTAGCTCCAGTTCTAAACTAAAGAAGCTAAACCTGGATGCCAAAATGCTTTGGCTGATAAACTACATCGGCGGTAAGTGTGTGCCTGTGGTTTAGAGCTCACATTAAACAAGGCTGCCGTTAATCTGCTGCACGTAGATGTAGCTGTTTGTCAGTGTGTACCTGTGCGAGAAGTGAACGCAGTTTTAGGTGGATCTCTGCGCAGAGCTGCAAGAGGAACAGGCTCGCTCATCTTCTGCAGCAGAATCACCTCCGTCTTATCGCCAAAGATACTGGACCTGCAACACACAAACAGATTACAGCCCACAAGGAGGGAGAGAGGAGACGAGGCGAGGAGAGCACAGGAAGAGACTGACAGATTAGATTAAGGAGGAGTAACGACACTCACAGGTCACCCATGTCACTGTCCGTTTGGGAGAGCAGCTGACCGTCCGCCAGGATCCGCTTGATTAGATCCTCATCTGTCAGTCACATCAAGAACCCAATCAGAAAACACCAACAAACACACTGCCACAGATGCCACTTTCAGCCTTCATTAAATCCCTTTTAATGTAAAAACAGTCGCTTCTTAAGGCGGTGTTATGTTTAAGGCGGCACCTGTGTTAATACTGTGCCACAGTTTCTGAATTTCACCTGAGGAAGTGAAGTATTTGTTCCTGTGGTCGTGTCCTCCCACAGTCTCCTCCTCCTCAGGGTTAAAGGTCATGTCCACTCCAAGGTGTCGGCTGCCCTGACCTCTCTTTAGACGAGGTGGAAGCCCCGCCCCCAATTCCACAGACGGTTCAGTCAGCACATCTGGCCAATCGGCATCCGGGACACTCCACCTGTGTAGGAGCGCAGCAAGAAACAGAGGATGAAAAGAAGAACTAGAAATATGCAGGTCACACACTCAGTCAGATACAGAGTAATCAGACACTGCAGTGATCACCGTCGCCCCTCTCTCAGTCCCACCACGATGATGATGATGATGATGATGATGATGATGATGACGGAGTCTCTCATCAGAATTAAGACCTGTCAATCACCACAACTCTCACTGCAGAAACAGACCACTCACCTTTTAGAGGACGGAGTCGGCAGGTCAATGTTGGTCTCCTCCGAGTACGTCTACAAGAAGAGAGAGAGAAAGAAAAGGCAAGAAGAAAGACAGAAGTATGAAAAGATGTCAAAAGAGAGAAAGAAAGAAGCATGTAAAGGAAGGAAGTAAAGTTAAAAGAAGGAAGAAAGGACAGCAGCAAGGAATGAACGAAGGAAGGAAGGAAGAAGGACAGAAGTATGAAAAAAGAAAAACAAAAGGAGAGAAATATGAAAGTAAGAAAAATGGCAGAAAGAAAGAAAGAAAGAAAGAAAGAAAGAAAGGAAGGAAAGAAGTAAGGAAGGAACAAAGAAAGGAAGTAAGTATGGAAGGAAGGGACGAAGAAAGGAAGTAAGAAAGAAA
>CM067495.1:4034732-4047387 GCA_034552555.1 Semaprochilodus insignis
ACTCACAGGTCACCCATGTCACTGTCCGTTTGGGAGAGCAGCTGACCGTCCGCCAGGATCCGCTTGATTAGATCCTCATCTGTCAGTCACATCAAGAACCCAATCAGAAAACACCAACAAACACACTGCCACAGATGCCACTTTCAGCCTTCATTAAATCCCTTTTAATGTAAAAACAGTCGCTTCTTAAGGCGGTGTTATGTTTAAGGTGGCACCTGTGTTAATACTGTGCCACAGTTTCTGAATTTCACCTGAGGAAGTGAAGTATTTGTTCCTGTGGTCGTGTCCTCCCACAGTCTCCTCCTCCTCAGGGTTAAAGGTTATGTCCACTCCAAGGTGTCGGCTGCCCTGACCTCTCTTTAGACGAGGTGGAAGCCCCGCCCCCAATTCCACAGACGGTTCAGTCAGCACATCTGGCCAATCGGCATCCGGGACACTCCACCTGTGTAGGAGCGCAGCAAGAAACAGAGGATGAAAAGAAGAACTAGAAATATGCAGGTCACACACTCAGTCAGATACAGAGTAATCAGACACTGCAGTGATCACCGTCGCCCCTCTCTCAGTCCCACCACGATGATGATGATGATGATGATGATGATGATGATGACGGAGTCTCTCATCAGAATTAAGACCTGTCAATCACCACAACTCTCACTGCAGAAACAGATCACTCACCTTTTAGAGGACGGAGTCGGCAGGTCAATGTTGGTCTCCTCCGAGTACGTCTACAAGAAGAGAGAGAGAAAGAAAAGGCAAGAAGAAAGACAGAAGTATGAAAAGATGTCAAAAGAGAGAAAGAAAGAAGCATGTAAAGGAAGGAAGTAAAGTTAAAAGAAGGAAGAAAGGACAGCAGCAAGGAATGAACGAAGGAAGGAAGGAAGAAGGACAGAAGTATGAAAAAAGAAAAACAAAAGGAGAGAAATATGAAAGTAAGAAAAATGGCAGAAAGAAAGAAAGAAAGAAGGAAAGAAGTAAGGAAGGAACAAAGAAAGGAAGTAAGTATGGAAGGAAGGGACGAAGAAAGGAAGTAAGAAAGAAAGTAGAGTAGACAAGTAGGAAATGAAGGAAGTAAAAAAGAAGTATGGAATGAAAGGAAGGAAGGAGGAAGGAAGTAAGGAAGAAAGTAGAATAGACAGGTATGGAATGAAAGTAGGGAAAGAAGGAAGTAAAAAAAAGACAAGTATGGAATGAAAGGAAGGAAGTAAGGAAGAATGTAGAATGGGCAAGTATGGAATGAAAGGCAGGAAAGAACAGAAGTATGAAAAGAAAGAAAGAAAGAAAGAAAGAGAAAACAGAAAACCGGTTTGTAGTATATTATTGATTTCATGCTCCACTGATATGTAAGCGGATGGAGAGGTCTCGGCCGGGCTGAGAGGACCTACCTCTGTGGGGATTCCATTGAAGATAAGGAAGGAGCTTCCCGTCATGGAGTTGTCCAGGAAGTCATCGATTTCCAAAGACTCCTGATCCACCTGTGGAGGGAGCTGTTCTACTGACACCTGAAACACACACACGCGTAACTTCAGCAGGAGTGCCCAAACGTTAGCACACGACTCCATAATACCTACAGGACAAATTATTAGGTCATATCATCCGCATTCATCATCACATACACAGACACAGAGTGAAACACGCATCTCCAATTCTGCATCATTTGAACAGCTGCTGTTTACACTGTGTGATCATTTCATGATAAATGGACCAACAGAAACGAGCCCAAACTGCCTGGAATGACGTCTGGTTCCACTGACTTACATTAAAGTTAAATGAGGTTTTTGCCGTCTCCTGTAAAGTTATCGTTTTGGAGATATGAGGTTTCGTTCCGACAGCAGACACATACAGAACACATGCATGACACACTGCTATCTGTACAGGGGTGTCTAACCTTGCTGCGGCTGAGTCTGAAGAGGCAGAAGATGAGCAGGTAGAGAGGATACAGCACCAAACAGCTGACCACGCCCACTCCTACGGACTCCGCGTTCAGAGATACCTGCTCTGAGACGGGAAACGAGCTGCAACACACACACAGACATGTACAGCATTAAACAACAGACCTCGGTAAGGACGAAATCCCAGCACCTTCAGGACCGTCCCTTACCTGTTGCTGTGGGCGACGGTGCCGTACCACACAGTGTTGGCCAGCAGAATGAGGTGCAGCAGCAGCGAGCAGCAGGTCGCCCTCTGGAGGCGAGTGAAGGGGCTGCGCGTGGGTCTCTCCCACAGCGACAGCCACAAATGACTCTCGCACACAGCCCTCTGGAGCTCCCAGGAGAGGAGGCGGGGCCAGTGACGGAGCTCCACCTCTTCTACAAATGCACAAGAGAACAGTGTGATTAGTGTAAGATGATGCTGGTGAGGTGCAGTAGGGAATCATTAGTATGAAGCTGCAAGGTTGGCTTTACACGGTGAAACCTGCGTGCAGCTGTAGTTGCTTGAAACTCATAGGAAACTAAGTTGCACTGGCGTTGCATAATGTACGGTGTCCTGCAACTCACTTGAAACGTCCTTAAATTGGTTTCATGAAGCAGCTAATCAAGCCAAACACTGACAATGCATCAGGTGATCATGTTAACTTCAACTGACTGATCAATGGATGAGAAAATAAAACAGAAGGTGGATGTAAAGCCTGCTTACCCTGCGTTCACACTAGCAAGCGACAGAGCAACAAGTGACCACACGATCTGTAGCTGCGGTTTACCAACAAGCAGCGTGCGACATCCCGACAGAATGACTAGCAACCGATCAAATTGAGATTTTCTGAACTATATGCAAATGAACTATGATGCGGTGAAGCGAGACTGTAAACGACTGGCTCCCAAAAATTCTTTGGACCAGTCACAGACACGGGGGTCTGAGGTCCCCCCAGCTTCTGCTCTCTGGACTCTTTTTGTTCCTACCAGCGTTTGGTTCCAGTTCTCAGCAGTGTGGTGGTAGACCTGGAGGAGAAGCTCATAACCACTGTTTCCTCTTCCCCCAGTTTATAAGACGCGTCTTTGTACATATATACTGGGGGAGAAACGAAGCGAATAGCCAATATTGTTGGTGTCTCAATATTGAGTGAGTTAGGTCACTCGATAGCTAGCTAGGTTAGCCAGCATGCTAACCGACCTATAAAGCTAGCTTTCCACAAATATGTGCTTTAAAAAGGGCTAGCTTTCCCAAATCCCTTGTCCAACACGAGCGGCCTCACAGCCACAAGAGACGAACTTGGAGGCGACATAAGCGACGAGTTGCCTGCTAGTGTGCACGCATGATTAGATGCGTCCAGAACGCTGAGCAGAGCTGCAGTAGAGAGAGCTGAGGGGCGTCAAGAATGAAGTTCTAATACAACAAACATTAAAGATAAAGCTGCAATGAACTCTGAATAAAACAAAAAAAAAAAAGTGGACTTGAGGATCTGAGGCGGTGTTTGTGGACCTTTACCTGAAGCTTCTGCCTCGATCTCCACTCTGCCATCGGTCTTCTCGTTATCCACAGAGAGCCACTCCTCCACCAAGAAGAAATACGAGCTTCCTGTCTGCAGGTCCTTCACCAGAACGTACTGCAGCAGCCATGCAGGAGACAGACCTGAGCGAGAGAGAGAGAGAGAGAGAGAGAGAGATGATGTAGTAGATTCATTCTGGGTTTCTGACTCACAGCTCACTAAGAACAGTGGATCAACTGTGGGCAAAGTGCAGAGCCTTATCTTTCAATCCATCCTACACCTGAGTCGGTGAGTAGAAGAGGAGATATTGGATTCTGGTTTAGATCTGATGAAAAGTTCTTGCTGTGTGTCTTGAATTTCTTCATGTTTGCCACTTCTAGACATCAAGACGATCGGAAAGTGCAGACTTTCAGACCTTTACATTCAGTACACGTTTAATTGAAAGGTATAATTTTGCAGTTCAGCGACTTCTTATGCACCACAAGACTGAAAGCACAAATGTGAAAAAGTAACGCACCGAGAAGGAGCTGCTGGAATGGAATGACACCGTAGACGTGTGGATGTAATGATGATGTATGTAAGCGATGATAGTATTAGAGTGAAAGGAGAAGTTTACGATTGGGCCTAGTACCCTGTTGGTCCGCCTCTAGCCTGGACACAAGATGAGATCTGGTTGGGCATGGAGGCATACAGGTTCCGTATGGCATCCTGTGGCACATTTGGCCAGTTGAAGCTGCACACTTGTAGGTTGCCGAAGCTGGCGTGCCATAAATGCTGGATTGGCCATAAATCTGGTGACCAGGCCGGCCAAGGAAGTGCTGCAATCTGGCCGACATTCCTGGGAAACTCTTGCTGTGTGAGTATTATCCTCCTGGAAAATGCCAGTTGGAAGCCCTGCCTTGGGAGGCAACACATGAGGCCGGAGGATGTCCTGCACATATGGCTGAGCTGTTAGTGTTCCTGTTGCCCCAGATAATACACGATGGGGTATGTGACGGCTCCCCAAATAAACACACCAGCTGTTGGGGCAGTGTGTCGCTCCACAGCAAAGGCAGGATTGAAGCGTTCACGACAGAACCTCGGTTTGTCGCTAAAGACGACACGGTTCCAGTCCATAGTAGTCCAGGTATCTCGTTCACAAGACCACTGCAAATGAAGACGCCGGTGGCTGGCTGTCGATGGCAGAACACTTAATGGGCACCGTGGCACCAAATTTCCTCCTGCCAAGCGTCTGGAAATGGTCCGGGCAGAGATAGGGGTGTGTAATGAAGGTGCCACCTGTGTCTGGATGGTGGACAAAAATACTGTGGGAGCTGCTCGTGCTGGTTGGTGGATAAAGCGATCCTCTCTACTGGTGGTCTCTCTGGGCCGTCAGCAGGCAGACAGTGGCTGAAATGTTCAGAATTGTGTTGCTGCAGACAATGTGTGAACTTATATACGGATAAATCAACATAACGTGACCCGGGGTGTTGGGATCTGAATGTGCCTGTAGTGGCAGAAACACCCTTAAACGAAATGTGGGCCTGAACACTGAGTAGTTAACTTCTTCTTTTCTCCTCTCAGGACACATTCTCATCACTTCCCCGCCTTTAACTGACGTTCTCGTCATTATCAGATACACAAACACCTCATTACACTCTCTCCATGATACTGTGATACAAAACCCTGCGTCCTGCCAAATTCAGCACCCCCTACCGGCCGCCCGGTCTGATGCTCTGTTAGGTCTGCAGCCCTGTTATGAAGCATCACCTTTGTTGTCATGCCACACGCGGATCTTCAGCACGCTGCCCAGGCTGTTATCTGTGGCGATGTGGAAGATGTCCAGGCTGTTTCGAGCGAACGCTCCGACTCGGTCCAAGTGACGGTGCCCACTGCGGCCCTCGCTGCCATGGAGGCTGATCCCAACGTGGGCCGTCGTACCTGTGCAGAGAGAGAGAGAGAGAGAGAGAGAGAGAGAGAGAGTATGTAGTACATACAGTACTCATCATAGGACTATATGATTACACTATTGCTGCTGACTCATCCATCTGTTCACCAATCCATCCATCCATTTATCAATCATCCAACCATTTATCAACCCATCCATCCATTTTTCATCTATCAATTTATCCATCGTATTTATCCATCAGTCCATGTATCCACCCACTTTCCCAGCAGTTTATTCATATGCATTTATCAGTTTATCCAGTTTTACCATCATCAGTCTATCCATCTATCCATCCTTTAGTTCAACCATTCATTATTTATGCATTTATCAATCATCCGTTTTTTATCCATTGTCTATCCATGTATCCAATCATCAACTCATCCATCCAATCACCATCTATCTATCCATCCATCCATACACTATTGCAATCACCCATCCATCATCCACTTCTTCAATCATCCATCGATTGAGACATGCAATACTGTTTCTCCATCCATCTAGCCACAACCCATCCATCCATCATCCACCTTCATCTCAATACTCCAATTATCCATCCACCATCAGACCTGTAGCTGTATTTATCAATTTTTAATCAGTTTTATCATTTATCAGTTTTTCTATCCATCATCCATCCATGTATCCAACCATCAACTCATCCAGCTATTCACCATCTATCCATCCATCTATCCGTCCCTTGATTGATGGACGAAAAAGTGGATAATGGGTAGATGATCCATTATCCACTTTGTCATCCATCCATCAAGGCATGGATGGATGGATGGATGGACAGATGAATGGCTGGATGATCCATTATCCACTTTGTCATCCATCCACCAAGGCATGGATGGATGGATGTATAGATGGATGGATGGAGGATCCATTATCCACTTTTTCATCCATCCACCAAGGCATGGATAGATGGATGGATGGATAGATGAATGGCTGGATGATCCATTATCCACTTTTTCATCCATCCATCAAGGCATACCCCACTCTATTTCCCCGTCCATTATCCATCCATTTTTCTAGCCACCAAACCATCCATCCATCATCCACCTTCTTCTCAATCCTCCAATTATCCATCCACCATCCCATCTGTATCTTCACTTTCCCATTTATCTATCCATTTATCCATCCTTATATCTTTCTATGCAGCCCTCCATCCACAGTATCTATCCAGACATCATCCCGCCATTCCTCCGTGAGCTAATGCGCAAACCCTGTCTAACCTCTGAAACCTCCTCCTCACCTGCTCCTCGTGTCCAGCCGGTCTTGACCTGTATTTCGTATTTGTAGAGTCCTTCCTTTCCACACAGTGGAACCACAGATGCCCGTCTCAGGTCCATCTGATCCAGCTTCCTTAGCACAGCGGCCGCAACAGCGTAGCACAGCATACAGATCACGCACACCAGAAGGACCACCAGACTGCGGCTCGGAGACGCGTCCTGACACACAGACACAAAGAGAGGTTTAGGGAGACGCATACAAACAAGCACATCCACATGCATGCAGTGCTGTGGGAACATATTTAGTGCATATTTGTTTTGGACACAGCCATTATCCACAGACCAAGCACCCTCAGAACACTGGTGAATTCTCCCAGGAGGAGCCGACCGTGCCGGGTCGCACAGATGCAGGTCATACAGAAAGACTCGTTGTTAGTTTACCATCTTGCCCCACATCTTCCTCTGAACCCAGCCCACCACTCCCTGCCTGTGTGACTCACATGTATGACGAAGCTGACGGAGTTCGGGGGGACAAAGAGGCTGGCGGCGAAGGAGGTGAGGTGGCGTGTGCTGCAGACGGCCCGGCCCGCGCTCGTCTGGGCCAGGGGAACGATTCCGTCCGTCTGCCAGAGATGAGCCTGCTCGCTGAAATACTGACACAGAGCCGTAAACACGCCGACCTCCAGCCGCACGCGAAGCGGCCAATCAGCGCTGCAGCCCCCTGTCACGTTAATGAAGTGATCCTGTGTGGTGTCATACACGCTGCGGAGACACAGACAATTCACAGTCATGCAGTAACGGACCAGACAGCAAATCTCCAGCACAGGCTGTGTAAAACAGAGTACCCCTAAAGCATGGCACCAGGAAGCCCGGCCAATCAGTAAACCCATCTGAAGCATGTAAAGAACCTGCTGATTGGTGTAGACAGAACTAATGACTGTGCTTCTCTTACAGCGGAGACAGAAAGAAGGTGTAGGGCTGGTGGTCCGGGCTCTGTCCCCTCGTCATGCTGAGTGTGATGCGCTTCCTGTCGGTGCTGTTGTACTCGTTGGCCCATTGGGAGGTGTATAGGTACGCTGTGATCGACGGATCTGAGTCACGTCCACCTGGAGAATCTGCGCACATACACAAACGAGCATCTGACAAACCCTGAGGACAACAATAACCTGCTTCAGCTGAAGCGTCATTATTCACGCAGTATCTGCTCCAAAGGCCAGAAAAGAGAGAAAACAACCTGCAAAAACCCCGATAACGTCCTGAACTGACTTGACTCAAATATGCATATTCCCACTTTCTCATTACTGAGAGTATTATTATTATTAGTACTGAGAGTATTGCCCAAAAGTCAGGAACCGCTTTAAACAGGACTAACATCCTAACATCCACCTGCTAAAGACCTGGTACCTGTGCCCATCAGATTAACAGCACTTTTTTGAGAGAGGAGAACATCAAGGTCCACTCCTGCTTCAGATCTGAGAGCATCCACAGGTGTTTCTGTGGGTTTACGTTTACAGAACATTCGATGGTGCGCTTCTGTTTTGGAAGGCTAGCATTTAGGGCAGGGCGACACATATGCTAAACATATGAACACATGGACATTCAGTCATTCATTTATCTTCAGAGACGCTTTTCCTACTGGGTCGCATGGGGTGCTGGAGCCTAGCACTCACTGGATCGAAAGCAGGAAACAGACATCCATCCAGTGAGCCACCACTCCATCGCTGGACAGACACATAGGCTGTATCCGGAATGGGATCTACATACTACTCACATACTAAATCTGCCTAAAAGTGGCATGTAGTATGTAGTATGTGACCAGATTATAAATATGTAGTGCACTGGAGATACCCGGATGGTGTTCTACTCCAGTCAGAGTTTCTAGTACACAGGTGGAGCTATCTTCATGGTGTACTGGAGATACCCGGATGGTGTTCTACTCCAGTCAGAGTCTCTAGAATACAGGGGGAGCTATCTTCATGGTGTACTGAAGATACCCGGATGGTGTTCTACTCCAGTCAGAGTTTCTAGTATACAGGTGGAGCTATCTTCATGGTGTACTGGAGATCCCCGGATGGTGTTCTACTCTAGTCAGAGGTTCTAGTATACAGGGGGAGCTATCTTCATGGTGTACTGCATCCCATCATGCACCACAGCCTCACCAGCTCTCAGCCTGCTTCAGCCAGAGAAAATGGCGGCGGGTAACACTGGGGACCAAAGCGCAGCCCACTCCGAGTATAAATGTGGGTGTAGTGATTGTAGTGGGGTATGTTTTCATCAGAATGAGCCTCAGAAAGTTAAATATACAGGTCTGAAGATTAATAAAAGATGAACTCGCTTTAGAGGATCAGTTTTAGAGTGAAATAGCCGAGGGTAGCTAACAGCTAGGCTAAACGTATTTCAGGTGAACTGAGCAGCGTTAGCAGCAGCTAGCTCTAAACAGTGGATACAGTAATAACAGCTCTGAGGTAAATGTGAGGTAACTGGTCATGTGACTGTATTAGTATACTACACTGTAGGTCAGAACTTGTTACTGTACTGTGTACTACACACAGGGGGCGTATACAGTGTGCAGTACATACTACTGTAGTATCAGTGTGCGGTATAGCAGTGTACCATTTCGAATACAGCCAAAGACAGACACATTCTAATTTAGCATCTCCTGTTCACCTGACTGCATGACTGTGGGAGGAAGTGTAACCCAGCTGTACTTACACCATTTAGTGTAAGGGTATACCTCAATTAAGCGCTGCCCCTTTAAGAGAGTCACAGCAGTTTTCGCGCTCAGCCAGCGCAGTTTCTGGCAAAAGTAGCTGCTTTACGGCTAAAATGCAAATTTCCCATATAAATGCACAGGCAGGAGAGCACGAAGCTCAGACGATTTGGCGCGAGGGAAAGGAGAGGTCTGATAGACTGTAGCAAGCTCCAGTTGCCTTCGTACCGTTAATCCCGTTTACTGATTCTCCTGCTAGGTGAACACTCTCTGCATATGTGTGCACACTGGTGCATAATTATGCAGTGTTGTACACGTTTCATAAAGATAACACTTAAAGTGTTTAAAAGTTCTTCAATGCACGTTGTCTCTGAGCTTACCAACTCCTGTCTGCCTGCTCTATATTAATGGGTTACATGCATTTCTAGGCACTTAGCATATTTTAAGTTGTAATATGAAGTCCAAGCGTTTTGAGTGAAATGCTAAATGCATTTTATTGCTCTTAGCATGTTTTATGTTTGAACATGCAGTTCTTGTGTTTTGAATAAATTCCAAACTGCATTTTCAACAGAAATGTTCTAAAAATATGTATGTATGTTTAAAGAAATCATTGTTCAACAGTATTTAGATATTTTACGTTTATTAAGGTACGCTACTGGTTCAGTGCTGTATATAAAAATGCCCAGGCCGGAGAGCACGAAGCTCAGACGATTTGGCGCGAGGGAAAGTAGAGGTCTGATAGGCTGTAGCAAGCTCCAGTTGCCTTCGTACTGATAATCCCGTTTACTGATTCTCCTGCTAGACTGACGGTGTGCTAACTAAGCTACGCGGCCTGGTTCCAGCATGTCGCACTGGAGAGAGGGAAAGAGCTGTGGAGAGAGAGAGATGGCTACAACTGTTCTAAATCGATCTTGGAGTACTTAAGTATACATTTTTCCTCATTTTTCTTCAGGTACCCAAATCGTATTTTTCCATATTTTTCGCCGTTTTATTATTATTATTTTTTTTTTTTTTTACAAAGGACATACTCTGCGACCATTTTCTAAAAGAGAAATGTTTCTGTTTCAGGAGAGCTAAGTTTTGGGTTGGTAGAGCTCTTCCGTACGTTTCACGGGACTATTTTACATTTGGTCTCATTCATACAGTGTGAATTCAGGGTGTTCAAGTGTGAATATGTGCACATTTCATTTAGTTTTTTCCCCCCAATTTACATTTTTTATGAATGTTTTTGTAAATGAACAGATTGCAATTTGACTGAAATCCTTTCTAAGCTACTGAGCAAGAGAAACGCTCCAGTCCAGTAAAACTCAGCTTTAGTTGGACACAGGTAGTACATTGCTACCAGACCCAAATTAAATTCCCTTTTTTTTTTACCGGCTTATATCTGTTGTTGTGGTTCTTTTATTTGGACTGAAACATTTAAGTCTTGGTTACACAAGCACACAGACACGGGGAGAACATGCAAACTCCAGACAGAAAGGACCCTGGACACTTCGAGAGAGCTACCCACTCCACCATCATGCCAGCCCACACGTGACTACTGCAGGCTAAAATCACCCAGATGTAGCATAAACAGACTTTTTATTAAGAGAGAAACGATTTCCAGTGCATCTATCCTGTTTCCAACCGAAAGCACTAGAACACGAGTCGCATTCACGACCTTCAAGGTTGCAAGTAAGAATTTCCAAGAAGAAAATAGCCCTACCATCAAATTTAAATTAGCCTAATTAAAAAAATAATAGCTCATGGAACATGTGCTCTGAGCATGGCCTTGGAGTGAACACTAACATCGGTGGACCGAAGAGAAGGCCGGGAATAACAATGTGCTTTGTGTGCTGTGGTATTATCATAGCCTTAGAAATGACTTTTGGCTTGGCTTTGAATTGTAAAGGACAAATCTGAGAGCCACTGACGTACAGCAATAAATCAAATATCATGGGTTACAATTACGCTCTGTTTGTAACATCTGGTGGGTGGAAACCCATTTGCGCACACTTATTTCCGCAGGTCTTCTACACGCTTTGCTAGTGCAAGTATAAAGACATATACAAACTGATCTGCAATCTGATCATATAGCATGGAAGTCTTGAAATTTGGACCTCGAATCCATTTTCCATTGGTAGGTATGAAGCTAGATGCCCAAACAGTTAAGTCGGTTAACTACTAGTGACTACGAAAGATGGGATCGGAAATGGGATTCATTGTCCGGATCTGAAGGGCTATGATCCAGGCCTAATAGTAATAGCTGGTTAAAGTTCTGCCACTACTGGATGTGACGCATGCCTCGTCATTAACAGGTCACTGATCAACATGCTGCCCCCAAGTGGACATGCTGTAACCTTACCCTCCACTGTGGTGAAGTTAAGCTGGACGTAGACTCCGGCCTGTCGGTTGATGTTCCCTGTGCTGACCCTGATGATAACTGAGCCGCAGCGGCTGACGTTCACCGCTCCGGCCGGCTGCAGCACCTGTCCAACCTCGTTCCCGTCCAGCCCCGCCGCCGTGACGTTGTTAATGGCCACTATGATGGCCTGGCTCTCGTCCAGGTCGGAGATAGGGATCTGTGTTCCGTTGATGGTGCGGAACTCCATGGATGCCACCTCTGTGGACACTGTGTAGTTGGGCACGTAGTTGAAGGGGAAGGGGTTCGGCTCCACCTGGAAATCAAAATACAAGAGATTCAAAATACAAAATGAATATCAGATTTCAATCAAGCTACATGTGCCCCAATGAATAACCATGCCCTCCCCCACCTGAAAGAGCAGTTGGACGACCCCCTCGGTGGCTCGTCCCAGGCTAGAATTGAAGGCACGAGGGATGGAGAAGCGCAGACACTCTGGGGCGTCGCTGTGGCCATAGCATAGGAGGCTCTGGGGGTCTGCCCGTTTCCCTGCTGCTGCAATCTCAGCCCCTCGCAGGATCAGCGGCTCCTCGTTCAGAACACGCGACAGCATCAGGATGCGCATCAGCTCAGATGACAACGTGTAGGCCTTAGCGGCCACACGAAGGGGGTGCGGCTGCTCATCTCCTGGAGATGTAGACTGTAGAAAGGCAGAGCCACCGTCCTCAGACTCCTCTGGAGGAGAGGATGCAGCCCGACTCACCTGGTGGATCAGATCACCTGAAAAAAGAGGGACAAATACAAGTTTAGTGCAAGTGAACAAGTAATTTGTCATTACATTATTGTTTTTAAATGACACAATAGAAGTCATATCGCCCCCTACACTTCCTGTAGTGTATTACAGTCTGTCAGAATGACCGTGTGGGTCATATGAACATTATAGAGCACTGTTTAAATGAACAATAGAAGTCATATCGCCCCCTACACTTCCTGTAGTGTATTACAGTCTGTCAGAATGACCGTGTGG
>CM067495.1:4057285-4086695 GCA_034552555.1 Semaprochilodus insignis
AAAATGAATGGGACTCTATGGGGTGAACGAGGGATAGAAAAAAAAAGATGAACAGACAAGTGCGGGTCGGACCAACATTGAATTTGTGGTTGGGGGTCTGCCTTGAGACAGCGTATCAGAAATGGTGTCTGTCAGTCGAGCAGAAGTACAGTAGATGGCCATGCACTTTTCTATCCCATTCATTCTTAATAGGAAAGAAAATTCCAGAAAAATCTGTTGCTACACGGAAACTGCGCAACCAATCAAAAAGCTGTATAAACGCCCCCCATTCCCGATTACACCAAACATTTTGGAGTTGGTATGGTGCCGATATCTCAAAAACTGCTGGACTAGTTAGCCGCCAAAACAGTGTACCAAGAAGAAGAAGAAGAACGACTGCCCTGAACAGCACGTCAACGTCGCCAAAGACTGCAGTGGTGTCGTGCCAGACTGTCATGGAGTGACTCAGAATGACAGTGGGTCATCTTCAGTGACGAGTCCCGCTTTTGTCTTGGTGGAGACGACCAACGAATCCGTGTGTGGAGGCACCGTGGTCAGAACCAAGATGAACGGTGGATGGCTTATCACAGGACCCCATTAGTTACCTCTACAACTCCATGCCGAGACGTCTGGCATGTGGCGTTGATACTGAGAGACACTACTTCTGTATGTGTAGCTCAGTAAATATTGATCATATCAGTCTAAATGTATCATCATTTAATGTTTCTGGCAGCCTTTATCTTCCTTCCCAACAGCACTGCAGTCCCACACGTCCTTCTGGGTGCAGCTGTTCTTTAGATGATGAACGTATATAATCAAAACAACAATAATATATCAGCATTATGTATGAAGTATGAATTTGTGTGCTGACAGATTTGAATGCTTTGATGACAGTCCAACCAATAAAGCTTCTTCTGAATTCGTATTCCAGAAAGAGACGCATGTTCTCTCCGGCTGGTTCTTCACCGTGACCTCATCTCTCTCTTTCAAAGCTCGGCTGTCTCTCTCTATCAGTACAAAGCCTAAAAGTGACTCACTCAGCCCAAAGCCCCCATCTACCCTGCTACCCCAAGGACTGATGAGATCACAACACCATTCCCGGCACGCCCCAGGAGATATGAGCTCATAACACCCACCAGTGACATCAGTTCACCAGACTCCAGGAGCTTGAGAGGAACTCTCTTTTCCGCAGTCACACAGCACTGCTTTTGGGCAGCTGAGTATAAGGCGTCGTGTGCTGAGGACCTGGAAGTGAAGGTTCCAGACCATCTTTCTGGCATCATGTTCCAGCTATCATATCAAAACCTAACAACACCTCACGTGCAATAGGATCCTGTTACACTACTGAACATTAATGTTAAGACTGTCTTTACCTTCTCCTACAAAAACACCATATCATAGACACAAGTACATACCTGAGCACAAGCGTGCTATTTAGTCTACAGCCTGACCCGATACATCGTTTGGCTGGTGAGGGGACACTTATTCATTTGCCCAGTCTTTTCTTTTATTAACCTGGTACTGTTCTGCTCAACTATTTTTAGAGCACATTTTGAGTCACTACATTTTAATGAAGAAGGTTTTGAACTTAACCTGATTGAGCCATCTCTACCAATCGGCAGAGGTGTGTTAGGCTAAAAACATCCACTAAAGGCCACTGAGTCTTTCAATAGATACGCCTTTACCGCTCTCACCCAAGAAGGAAGCAAGCAACAAGAAACTTACTCCACACATGTGGATTGTTTTTTGGTGGAATCTTCGATGGCTCCAGTGGTTACAGTTACAGAATTATGTAACTTCATACGACAACAAAAAAGTCAACAAAAAAGGGTAAAATCATTTAAAAAAAAACATGTTACCAAACGGTCTAATAGTTTCTTTCTGCTGATTTTGTCTATGCTAAGCTAATGCAACTAAAACTGACTATATGCTTTATTATTTTAGGTGAGGCCAATCATAGAGAGTTTAGGGCCATCTTTGCCATTTGTGTGTATCCACGTCACCCATGGAGCAGTTGGGGATTAGGTGTCAGTCGTTACTGTTGTTTCAGGGAATCAAACTGGCGAGCCCTCAGTCACAAAACCTCCAGCCCACGACTGCCCCCAGATTTGCTCCAAACAAATAAACAATGATTTGACAATAAAAAACTTCAGTACGGAATGATTAACGCTCCGAATGCAGCTACTTCTAATAAACCTTGTGCTACAGCTTCTCATTAGGTGGAATGGGCCTTCAACTGAAGTTCTGCAAAGCTTGTCCAACCTAGCCACAGTGGAGCGCTGTTTGTGGATGGATCATGGTAGATCATCGGGGTTGTGCGTGGATGTTACTGTGGATGAAGCAGGGCTGGCTTACTGTTCAGCTCCTCACTCACCCCTCTGTAGGAGCCCTGGCAGTTGCTGCAGGTTCCAGCCAGGTAAACGTAGGAGTTCTGGCTGATCTCATAGCGGGACTGAGCCTTACAGGACACGCACTCCAGAGATACGATGGGGATACGGCCGCTCTTCACCAGCACCTGAAAGAGAGAGAGAGAGAGAGAGAGAGAGAGAGAGAGAGAGAGAGAGATATTATTGGTGTTGAGATCTCACATTTCATTAAGACTCCTTTGGCACGAAGTAAAAACGGCCATTAAGTACAAGTCATTAATTTTTCAGTGTCAGGAAAAACAGCAGAAACGTTTATTCAGTCAGTCCATCGTTCTGAGAACACCAGCAGCTTCTTCGTTGGATGTGTGTGTCTCCTTTTCTCAGTGAGGAGCTTCTTGAACAGCTACACCTCCTTTCAGACCTCCATAGTGCTGAGGTGTCTTCTCACAGTGGAAGGATGGACAGAAACACCTGTGGATGTTCTCCTCTTTCTCATCCAGCTTTAAGTGCTGGATGGGGACAGTGTTGGTGGTCTCCCAGGTCTTCCAGGTGGTTGTTAGGAGCCCTGTTTTCTATGTAGACTTTCTACTTCCTTATATCTAATAACTTGTACATACTAGTGGTTTTGACTGTAAATGTAATAAAGCATACAATGCCCCCCCCACCATGGAGGGGGCTCAGCTAGTTCAGACACTAACACTGCGTTCACGCGTTACGTTACTGAAGGAGAAGATGTGTTACAGTCTCAGCTATACAACAGTACTGATGAGGACAGAGGTGCAGTCATATCACTGCTGCACCACCAGGACCCAAAAACAGGAGGAGAACATTATACACCTCTTACCTCTGCCATCACCTCTGATAGGCTATCAGAGAAAGAAAAAGAGAGAGAGAGAGAGAGAGAGAGAGAGAGAGAGAGAGAGAGCTGGAACAGTTTCGCTCTCTCTCTGTGACAGTCTATCAGAGTTAATGGCAGATAAGAGAGGGGAGGAGATGGCAATTTCTACCAACTTGAGTCTGTTCTTGAGAGTACACTAAATATCAGGAGAGAAGACACACAGACAGATAGAGAGAGAGAAGAAAGAGAGAGAGAGAGAGAGAGAGAGAGAGAGAGAGAGATAGCTGGAACAGTTTCGCTCTCTCTCTGTGACAGTCTATCAGAGTTAATGGCAGATAGGAGAGGGGAGGAGATATCAATTTCTACCAACTTGTGTCTGCTCTTAAGAGTACACTATATATCAGAAGAGAAGACAGGCCGAGAGAGAGAAGAGAGAGAGAGAGAGAGAGAGAGAGAGAGAGAGAGAGAAGACATAACAGACATGTTACTCTGTCCTCAGGATCACTGAGCTATTTCAGTGATGATGCTCATTGCAGGTTGAAACCACAGTCAATCTTGAGGGATGTGCATTTCAGGAAATCTGGGGCCGTCACATCCAGAGTCTGCTGCCTCAGTTCCTCCATCTCCAGGTGGCGCTGCTCTCCCCTCCTGTCGTCTCCTCTCTCTCCCAGTCTCTGCATTTTAACGTGTTTTTGACTTAAACAGTTAAACATTCCGTCTCCTCTCCCCGCTGTGTGTTTCTCCTCCTCTCTCTGTGTGCTTCTCCTCCTATCTCCATGTGCTTCTCCTCCTCTCTCTGTGTGCTTCTCCTCATCTCTCTGTGTGCTTCTCCTCCTCTCTCCGTGTGCCTCTCCTCCTCTCTCCGTGTGCTTCTCCTCCTCTCTCCGTGTACTTCTTCTCCCTCTCTCTATGTGCTTCTCCTCCTCTCTCTCTGTGCTTCTTCTCCTCTCTCCATGTGCTTCTCCTCCTCTCTCTGTGTGCTTCTTCTCCTCTCTCCATGTGCTTCTCCTCCTCTCACTGTGTGCCTCTCCTCCTCTCTCCGTGTGCTTCTCCTCCTCTCTCCGTGTGCTTCTCCTCCTCTCTCCGTGTGCGGCTCATTTTCACCTCTGTTCGTTTTCCTCTCCTATTGTTTAATGGGTGACAGTAACCTGCCTCAGCTCCCTGTAAACAGCCCC
Source organism: Semaprochilodus insignis (assembly GCA_034552555.1). Classification (NCBI taxonomy): domain Eukaryota; kingdom Metazoa; phylum Chordata; class Actinopteri; order Characiformes; family Prochilodontidae; genus Semaprochilodus; species Semaprochilodus insignis. The sequence continues at coordinate 4,061,644 of CM067495.1, forward strand.
CCACTAATGTCAAACTCACCCCTATGTTCAAAGGCACCACCTGCCACCAGGCGAGGCAGGCAACTCCTTGGGGCCCCAGGCCAGTGAGGGGGCCCCTGGGGGTGTATTTATATTATGAATTATGTTTATATTTAAAACAAGCGTAATGTGAACTTCTAAAATGAACAGCATGTTTACATTTGGCCTTTTTCACTGTCGGGGTCAGATTATTGATAACATATTGGATGGATGGCTGGAGGGTTGGAGGGGCCCCTGTGAATTTTTGCCTAGGGCCCCTGACAGATTCGCCCCTGCCTATGTTCTTGGCTGTGACGTGGCACTTCTTGTGCACTAGCCTTTAGAGGGCCAGGGTAACCATGACTCTTCAGTATGAGGGTGAACAGTAGGGCTGTAACAAACAACTATTCTGATAGTCGAATAATCTGTCAATAACTGGAACAAAGCATCGATTATTCGGATTACGAATCACTCAATTACCAAATAATTCTCATGTAGTTATCAGCTTTTAAAGTCAGCTTGGGATTGTTTTCAATGCATTTGCTAACTAACAAAGAAGACAATAAAGATGAATAACTCAAAAATTCATTGTTCTCATGAACCTTCCTGCTAATGCGAAAGAACAAAAAGTAAAACTAGAATGCCCATTTCCTGGCACAAATTTAACACCAAGAATGTGCAAAGAAGCAGCAGTAAAATAGCACAAAAATATTTTTTTTTTCAGAAAATCAAGTAAATTAAATCTAATTTTTTTATTAAATTTTGGAATTAAAATCAACATTTTCAATTTCTTTTATTTTAAATGTAAACAGTGCATTAATCTGTGCTTTGTGCATTCTGCTGTCTGTCTACTCTCTGTTGGAACTAAATTCCACCATCATAGGTCTTACTGACATGGAGGAAAGTCGCCATCACCAACTAATATTAAACGACTATTAAATTAGTTGCCAACTAATTTGGTACTGAATTTTAGCTGACCAGGTCTAGTCTAATTGTTGCACTCCTAGCATATAGCATTAGTGAGAAGCTCATTTGCTAATCATAAACCCCTATTTCACTCATCCTTACAATCCGGTAGAGCAGTGATGATGCAGTGTAGAGAAACAAAAGCAAAGGAAGAAAAAAACGACTGAATTTGATCAATATTTCTGGTGTTCCTTTTCCCTTCTCTTCTGGTTTTAGCTAAGCTGATACACTTCAGTCAAAGCTTACTGATAGCAGTGAGTCACCGAGCGTCAGAAACCACATAAGCAAGTCTGTTTGAGATTAATGAACACCCCGACTTGATACAGGCATGCAGTTAGCGCAATGCTAATTGGTTCTGTGGCTTGTTAACTACATTAGCCTCGCAGCTCCGGGCAAAAACTAAAGCAGCAAACTTCAGACACCGAACACGAGCATGCTGGGCTTGGGTACGGAGTCGTGGGGACCTCATTAAAATGGACCGAGAGCTGAGCAGTGGACTTCCCATGGTCTGGTCCTTTGGAAAAGACTCTATTCAGCAGAACACTGATGACACAAGAGCTCTAAGAGGCAGAAGTGGACTTGCTGCTTGGTACTGAAAGGACTGAGGCCCGCTAGCCTTCCCTTTTAGCCATAAACACTTGAGAGCTTTCTGATCATGAAAAGTTAGAGAGGAAGAGAAGAGAAGAGAGGAGAGGAGAGGAGAGGAGAGGAGAGGAGGCGGGATGATAAAAAACAAGCGTCCCCTTCTCCGTCCCCCCGGGGGCAGTAATAACTGCTTCTCCAGCCACTTCTGAAAGAATTTCTTTTACATAACATCATCGNCAGCAGAAGGAGAGGAGAGGAGAGGAGAGGAGAGGAGAAGAGGCGGGATGATAAAAAAGAAGCGTCCCCTTCTCCGTCCCCTCCGGGGGCAGTAATAACTGCTTCTCCAGCCACTTCTGAAAGAATTTCTTTTACATAACATCATCGTGCCAAAGCTCGCCCGACGCTCCAGGCCTGCCTTTGATATTGGGGTTGGCGATCACGAAAGTCGAGCGAGGTCGGCCGTTTGTCCTCCGGCATTCAGAAAACAAAATGTTCAAAATACAGAAGCGAAGGCGAACAATCCCGCTTGTTTTTCAGCCACGCAGCCATGGAAATAATTACCAAGGCCGGGCGCGAGGGGTAATTAAAGAGGGCTGAGCGCATTCAGGTCCTTCTTTCTTAAATGAATGCAAATGAGGGAGAGATAAAAAAGCACCTGGAGAAGAAAGCAGGAGCCACATCAAACAGCATTTTGAAAGTGCTCCCAATTTGAGGTTCACAATGCTCTTCTGGTATATGCGGTCTCTTTTCCAGATTCAGAGCTATAGATGGAGAGAGTAAACACAGGAGTGGGATGAAGAAGAAGAAGGAGAAGAAGAAGAAGAAGAGGAAGAAGCGTTTGGGGGAAACACCCCCGTCTCTTCTGTTCCCATCAGGCTTTAAAGCGCTGACCCAGCATTCATTCACCCTGCTCACCTAAACAGTCCTGAAGAACACCAGAGTAACCTTCACCAGTAAACCAGCAGAGCTTCATCGTTTAAGGCAGTTCCCAGGTCAATTTAAGGTGGAACCGGAGAAACAAGCCACAAACAAGCCGACAAACGAATATCATCTATAACATACACACCGGTTCCTGTTACTGTCGTTTACAGGCTCTATGGCTGGTCTAAATCGGTATTTAACACATAAGCAGTGTTCTAGACAGACCCAGTGTTCTAGACAGACCCAGTGTTCTAGACAGACCCAGTGTTCTAGAATCACCCTGTGTTCTTGGTTTAAAAATTAGTGTTCCAGAATGAAACAGTGCTCTAGACTCATTTTTCTACACTCCTACCAAGACTGTTCTTCAAGGGTTCTTTAGTAAAGACAATGGTTCTATATAGAACCATAAACGCTAAGAGAACCACGTGCATGGTGAGATGCCTTATCACACTGATGGAGAATGTGATACCCATGACATAAGATGGAAAAATGTAGCAGTGCTCTAGAATAACCTTAAATGGGTGTGTTCTAGATTGAAGTACTGTTCTAGGATAAAGCAGTGTTCTAGATGTATAGGCGATACATCCAGCAACATCATGACGGTACTGTTCAAAATTCCGGAATCACTGTTTTCACTGCTATAAACGAATTTGTTGAAGGATCGTAATCAAATCAGGAATACAGAGACTCCGATCCCATGCTAGCGCTTCACAGCTTGACAGACCAATTAGATGTTGTATGTGTCCAGTATCATGAACAGAGCTGTAGATGATTTCGTACTGAGAAACCTGCATGGTATAAATGATTACTGAATAAAATACCAGCAGTAGTTATCATGACCCCAAACATCTGACTGGTAGTCTACATGGTCATATGGCCCAGCTCTAACGCACTGAAACGCAGTAATAGAACATACTGTACTCCATCAGCACAGCTACCATCTAAACAAAGTGGCCTAAAGGACGTAACCGCACCGATGTGCTACACTGTATTTCACAGGTGTGGAAATGACCTGAGTAAATTCAGTGCGGTGTTCTGCAGAAGGTGCTGTAGAGCAGACATACAGACTGGCTTCATTTCTCTCCATCAGCACTGATCTCCCGCGCTTTGCTTACGGGAGCAATCAGAAATCACCAATGAGGAGTCAGCATTAATAGATCTGGGTGACTAATAGCCAATCAGAGGCCTCTCTGTGGACTGAAACGTGTCTGTTTGATTGATGCTAATGGCGGTACTGAGCGTAGGCTTTGCCACAGGCCCCTCACCCCTCCACCAGCGAGGACGATTAATTAGTGAGTACCTGTGGCCAGATCGTATGGTTTTACAAACGGCTGCTAATACAGGTGTGAAAAGTATTTTCCTGAAAACGGCGAATTAACCGTGCTGATTTTACAACGTCACAATTACAGTCAATCATAATATTAAAGAAGCATAAACAAACATTTTTGGATTATTAATAAATGAATAATAAAGAAAAAAACTATTGAATCAAATCAGCCTGAAACCATACGATGCCCTGAATCATTCCGTAAAGGCTCGTAATGAAATCGGATCAGGGTGAGAGTTTAGATATCATTATCCTCTGAATCACTGAATAAAGACTCTTAGTGAAACCGAATCCCAGGGAAATTCCTGATACTGCAACACTGAATGATTTCCTAGAGAACCAAATCCAAGGAAACATCGCTGTATGGTCACGGACACTCCGAGTTGAAACTTAGGACCAGCATCAGAAGCTGGGTAAGTAGAACCTCCGTTGTGAGGGGCAGCTGGACACTCCTCTGCGTGCAGCCGCAAAGTAACTACCAACAACGTAGGTGGGTCAAAGGCACTAGTGCACAATTCAACAACTGTGAAACAGAACAGCAGCCAGCAAATTCACTCAGACAGTGAATCAGACCAATCAGGACTCACCTTCTGCGTGGTGGATTCTGGGGGCATGCCTTCTTTGCTGATGGTCAAGCGGAACGTGTATTCGACGTCCACCTCCAGCTCGGATCCAGAGATACCCAGAACCGGACCCCGAGGACCCAACCCGAAATTCAGAGTTGAACAGTGGGAGGCCCCCTTAAAGAGAGACAAAGAGAGAATTCGTTAAAATAATTAGATTTATCCAGATCCAATATGAATGATCTAAATATGTAGATTACATTATAATATTAGTTACTTACTTGCATTTATATATATATATTTACTTTTTTTATAATTTGTTTCTTATTTATATTTTAAATATCTCAAGTAGTTTATCAAACCAGAAATATGTAGATTACATAATAATATTAATACAACAAATAGTGATTTTATATAAATCAATGTGTTTCTATTCAACACACAGTTTGATAGATTAAATAATAGAGTTTATTATATTTTTTATTAAGATTATAAATTTATTTAAATATCTCAATACAGATCTCAATTAGTTTTAGTTTATCACACCAGCTAAAAGAAGTTGCAGTTGTAGCACCACTGATTCACCACTAGGGGGGCAACAAAATACCTTTAGTGCAAATGAAGCTGATCTGGATTCTAGCCCTAATACAAAAAACACATTCATTTTACCATCACCACTAACGTTTTTACCGAAGCATCACACACTAAACCAAAGGACACAGGACAAAACAAAACGACCTTCAGGATGACCAAAAACCGGCAACTCAACTCAACTCTTCCAGCCTGGAATGTATCCGAGCACAAGCTTTTACACTGTGAATCATATTCCACACCAGAGTGATCTCTCTCCTCCCGTCTGCACGCAGTTTCTGGTCTTACTCCTGATGTATCTGCCATTTCCTGTTTTCTCTCTCCTCCCACCCGGCTCTGCGGCTCAGGGCCCAGGCGCTCCGGCCAGCTCCCGCCTTTCCTCCTCCTCTGTTTATCTAATCGGAGCAGGCGCGCCAAGCAGCCAATGTTCGGAATCTAAAGCCATTTGCCTGCTTCGTTTGTCTGTGGTTCCATCTCCTCCTATTCCGCTTCCTCCTATTATTATTTATATTGATATTAATATTTCACTGCTCCTCCTGTTTATTCCCCGTTTCCTTCATTCCTTTGGATTTTCATTCCGTGGTCTAACTTTGCATGGTACTTTGTGTGCCACCTCTCTCCCCCTCTCTCCTCCTCTGCAGCTATACATTACTGCCAAAGCAATTAATACACTCTAAAGGAAGTTGCTGAGGCACAGATATGTGTTTGGAGAAACATGAATAGAACGCTGTATTGTTCCGGTCCTAAAATCCGATTGGCTGAGCCGGATTCAAAGCCGTAATACAATACACCATACACATACCGACCACCTCGCAACCACTCAACTAAAACCCGTGTGCTGTTAATGCAATAATCTAGGTCTCTACTGCTGCTCGCATGGACCACCGAGTGTACTGATAAAGTAAGAACCCGGTTCTGTTTAACCTGACAAGCTGATGGACTTATTTTCTTATCTAGGCTGGTCAGCTAGCTAACAGGCTAAAAGCTAGCAAACATGCTAAACCGCTCCATCATTAACATCACAGGCCTGAATTAAAGTACAGCATGACTGACCGTAAATCTGCAATGAAGGACTGAAGACTAAAGAACAAGACTTGAATGTCTTACACACTTCAAGTCTCCAGGTTTCAAATTATGGATTTTATCATATTTTACGATAGCGGCTGTTTTAGCAAAGCCACTTAAGGCCGCGCAATTTAATTCCCAATACGGGGCGTACACATACATGGGGACTATTTTACCTCACAACGTCCTGCATGTATCTATCCACCATGAATGGATTAAATTAACTAGCCATTTCAGGTGGACATCCGGTTCCATTAACCACCACTGCACCATTGGCAGACGGCTGCACTAGGCAGGACTACATGCACACAGATCGTTACAGCAACTGTCCTTAACACCACGTCAACGTCACCAAAGACTGCAACGGTGTCGTGCCAGACTGTCATGGAGTGACTCAGAATGGCAGCGGGTCATCTTCAGTGACGAGTCCCACTTTTGTCTTGGTGGAGGCGGCCAATGAATCCGTGTATGGAGGCACCGTGGTCAGCACCAAGATGAACGGTTTGTTGTGAAGCATCACACGTCCAGAAGGCCTGGTGTCACTCCACCTCCACCCCTACCGCACCATCTGCAGGAACTGTGTGAGGATATTCAAGCTGCATGGGACGGATTATCACAGGACACCATTAGGAACCTCTACAACTCCATACTGAGACACCTGGTATGTTGGGTTAGCAAACATGGTGGCCTGGTAACCTTTATCTTCCTTCCCAACAGCACTGCAATCCCACACCTCCTTCTGGGTGCAGCTGTTCTTTTGTGTTATATTCAGGGTCTTACCTTAAACCTCATCTCTATCAGTTTTTGCTCTCTCTCTCTCTCTCTCTCTCTCTCTCTCTCTCAGTTCCTACGTAAAGACCCCCTTTGGCAGTCACTCCACATCCACAGCACAGCATATATGGGGCTTATTAGCCTGAACCAACGCCCCCCAAAAAACTTAACACTGATCATAACAGATGTCAAGCCACAATTAACACCAGCCCCAACCACCACCACCACACACACGCACACACTTCTCATCTTCCCCTAAACCAACCACAATCAGACCCACCAACTCGGAGCCATCCATCAACTGCTATCAAAGACTCCCTCAGGCCGTCACCACAACACAATCACCCCCCGGAGTTATCACTCTAGAGAGAAATGGTGCATTCCGGAATAAACAGGTCCAGCTTCTTCTCACGCAGGCTTCAATGCTTCCGTTTACTGGAGCTAGCCGGCGTATGGGGGCCGAGCTTCCCAGCACTTCTTGCAGGTTTGTTAGTTTTCGTTGATTAGGCTTTATTTTTCTCTTCCACAGCGAATGGCTCTTCTGTTTGAACGTGCGATTCCCGACACAATGACTCAAAATCACGTCTGGTTAAATGTTGTGTAACAAAGTTTTTGTGATTTAAAAAATAAGAAAGCTGTTGCATCACGAACCACTGTAATTATTAACTGATGTCTGGTTACTGCCGTGTTCGTAGTATTCAAGCAGAAATTATAATCAATTATAATGATCATAATTATTATTATTATTACTAATAAAACCATTACGATGTAATCAAACTCATTCAGACTGGTTGGACTCATTCAGAGTGGCTGGATGGGGAAATATCACATCAGTTTGAGCCAGAGTTGTTCACAATGGTGGTGAACGGAACCAGGCGACCACCTCTCGATGCCGGTGTTAGCCAGTACAGGTCGCTAGTAGGGGGTTGCTACAATATGAAAGCTTGTGTAGGTTCACTGACGCCTCCCATGATCCTCCTGGTATGGCCGTCAGCACGGCCATGCTCACAAGTTTCCAGATGATGGTGTTAGCCAGTAGGGCGTCGCTACAATATGAAAGCTTGTGTAGGTTCACTGACGCCTCCCATGATCCTCCTGGTATGGCCGTCCGCATGGCCATGCTCACAAGCTTCCAGATGCCGGTGTTAGCCAGTAGAGGTCGCTAGTAGGGCCTCGCTACAATATGAAAGCTTGTGTAGGTTCACTGACACCTCCCATGATCCTCCTGGTATGGCCATCAGCACGGCCATGCTCACAAGCTTCCAGATGCCGGTGTTAGCCAGTACAGGTCGCTAGTAGGGGGTTGCTACAATATGAAAGCTTGCGTAGGTTTACTGGAGGTTTAGGATAGCAAATAAAACAGCTATCTTTGTGTGGCAGACACCCGGTTCCTATCACCATACCCCCTGTACGTTCCTCTACAATCAACCATTTCACGTCACTGAACGGCTTGAATTTGGACCCACAGTAACTGCTGTAATGTGGTACCGTGTGATTGGTCAACAGTGTGAACTGTACAGCACTGTGCGTACGTGTTAATAATACAGTATAAATACTGTAATTTCACACTAACACTTTTCAGTGTTGACAGCCTGTCGATCAGCAGAACGGATCTGAATGAACTCTGCTTTGAGTTCTGTGAGAGTTGATTCCAGTCCCCTTAAGAGGGTCAGTCTCTCTCTCCGCTCGCCTGGCATTCCCCAGCGCTTCAGAATGTTTAGTCTTTAAACTGGAACATCCGAAATACACTAAATCCCACCACCCGGAGCCGTGCCAGGGAAGGAGAGCGCACGGCACAGGAATCCGACTTTTTTTTTTTCTTTTTTTTTTTTAGGGGGAAAAGGAAAGAAGAAAAAAAAAAAAAAACACACACACACAGGAGCAGGCGAAGCCAAGCCGGAGCATAAAAGCCCTCTAAGACCACATTGAGGGGGAGGAGAAAGTGGGGGAAGAAAATACTTCAGCTTTAATTATGTTTTCCAGTCATTTGACTGGTCGGGTATCTGCACTCTTTTCCGCTCTCACTTACGCCTTAAACAGAGAATGCACTAAGCGGCGGCTGAAGCTCGCTAACGTCGTGAGCCGCGCCTCGTAAACATCTCGTTCTTTCTCGCTCCCCCCCCCCCACCCCCGAAGTATGCAGAGGGCCATAAAAGTAAATGAGCTGGGACGAAATTGCTGTGGGACGACCAGAGCTCCAGCTCTCCAGCTCTTAAGAAGGTGTTCTTCATCCGTACGTCTTCTGGTTAGACGTAATTCCAGATCAGCAAGAGCAAAAAGAGAGAGGGTTTAGAAAGGGTTCTCTAAGAAAGCACATCTGTATTGGATCTCACTGCTGGATTGCGCTGTTGTATCCTCAACCATTCGGTCTATTTGTCCTTATCAGGGCTTTATCAATATACCAAGACACAGGAACCCGCTGTTAAAGCGGCAGCTTGAATATGGCTTGGCAGGACTGCCTGGTAATGATTTTCCGTTTACTTGTGGGTATAAAAACTCCCGGTACCAGTGGAGTACTGGAAAATTCCAAGTAGCCAGTCTTGTCAGCATCATTGAGCGAGTAATCATGCTTGCTCCCAAACCTACACCTCTGACTGGCTGTCTTGAGTACTACGTAGAGGGGATGAGCTTTACATGGGGAAGCGGGGCAGCTGGACAAAAACAAGCGAGACAGGAAAAATATAGATGCCTTCGAAGAAGCAATTAATTGGAAAAGAAAATTACGCCTGGAAGAGCTGAAGGTAAAGAAGGACCACAAGCAACAAGATGGATGGATCCAATCAGAGTCATCATGAAGCAGGCATTTAAAAGTCTGAAGACCCAAACAGAAGGCAGGATATTCTCAGAAACACCGTCCATATGGACGTCAGGAACCGCAAACAACTTGGCGGCACGTAACAGTAAAAGTGTCAAGACGGATTTGACCTGGATAAGAAATCTCAGCATAATCGGTATATTATATATGCACTACTGTCATATCAAAAACAGATCAGAATGAAATACATACTGTACATACATACATACAGCTGAGAAAACACTGGACTTCTACCCTAATTAACTACCTAAACCTATTAAGCGAATGCAACAATGTATCATTAGCATTAGTAGCAGTAGTAGCATGGGGGTCAACATGACCACTTATAAGCAAATCATTTTGCTTTTCTTTCATTTTACAGGTTTTATTCTTCATGATGCAGCTTGAGCTGAGACACAGTCAAGCCAAATAAATGCTCCAGTGCTTCCATATTCAAGGACTCCTGTGAAAACCTCTTTTCCACCGGATATGGTAGCAGTTCACACAGTTTACTGTGTAGCACTGGGTTAATATAACCTGGGGTCTTTCCTATGGGTCATTTTACTGTAGGTCAGCAGAATCTTTGAATTATCGTGGCACATTACCCAAAATTACTGACACGACGGATTCATATGGGAACGAAATCACTGAGAAACATCCCTTCCAAACAATACACATATACATTTATGTACTTGGGGAAGCATGATTTGGCCAGAATCGTCCAGTAGGTCCAAACGTCTGAATGAACTTAAGACTAACTCTCACAGTTTGCTCTGTAGTCCATGTGCTTACAGAATAATAAGCCTTAAGTTATTTTACGCCTTGGATATTACATAATTACACTTTTAGAATCTATGTAGAGCTATTTTGATTACTTTGCAATCTGTTACTGTGAGTAAAACTACTCACTACCAGAACAACAGTCTGGGTTTTGCTTGAACATTCCCGCATCCAGTTTGTAATTCAAAAGAGGGCATCAATATCGAAGATATCTGGGTTTCAGTCATAACCCAGTCCAGGTTATGAGTAAGGTACCTACGTGTTTACAATCCACAACATTAACCTTACAAGCAGATTAGCTACATTTGTAGCCATTTTTATAAGCATTATCCTTAGATATTCTGCAAAGCATTCATATCTGGGTTCCAGCCTACAAGTAACACATCTTGGAGTAATTCAAGATCATTCAAAACAAGTCAAACCAAATCTTGAAATAATTCAAGATCAGTCGTGAAGTAATTCAAGATCAATCTTGAAGTAACCCCCCCTCCCTTTTTATTTTTTTTTTAGATTTTTTTTTCTTCTTACCCCCCCTCTCTCCCCTCTTCTTTTTTCAGCTGTTTTTGAAATATAGTGTAAATGCAAATGCTGGAAAAAGGAAAAGTGTATTTGTAGAAAACTTGAAGTAATTCAAGAAGTAATTCAAGTTAAACCAAATCTTAAGTAATTCAAGATCAATCTTGAAGTAATTCAATATTATTCAAAACAAGTTAAGCCAAACCAAAACGCTTCCCAATTTCAAATCTGTTAAGCCAAACTTCATCTCACTCATATTAGTGCAACGAAAGGTTGGTAACTCTTACCTTAGAGGTGTTCACACACTGCCAGTGGTAGTTGAGCAGGGTCTGACTCTCAGGGTCAAGGTTGGGGTCATATGACTGCTCGGCGCTCAGCTGTAGATCCTGGGTTTTGGACCACACACGGTACGTGCCGCCTTCAATGATGGGCACCAGTTTGGCAGACATCACTGACAGCTGAAGGCAAGCAGACTTCTTCAGAGGAATGCCTCGGTAGGACAGGGAGAAGATCAGGGTGTAGTTCTTGGCGGCAAGCAACATCTTGGGTAGCGACAGTTGGAGCCTTCGGACATCAACTTCTGCCGGAAGACGGACTTCAGAGGGTGGAGGTGAGTGCTTTTCGGCCTGCTGGCAGTATGGAGTGGAAAAGATCTCCCAGAGATATTCAGCACCATAGGAAGTACAGCCTTTCAAGTTCACCTTCGCTTCCACCAACGCTGGTTTGGAACGCCAGATAGCTAACCTCGGAGCTTGAACCACCTGGACTTCGGGTTCACTGCAGTTTAGCACACGTATGTTCACGTTAAAGCGAGCGATCACCCAGCTAACCTGATTGCTGATGTTCACCTGGGCCACGTAGTTGCCAGGTTGAGAATAGATATGATTGGCAAGCGGAGTGCTAGAAAGCAAACCAGAAGTGCCATCCCCAAAATCCCACCGGTAACTGAGAGGGGTGGACGGTGGGGAAACTCCAGCACTGAAGATCACTGTCTTGTTGATGAAGGTGTCCTGAGGTTGAGCTTCTAAAGTGGCAGTTTTTAGAATGTCCTGAACGAGCACCACCTCGGTCTTGTTTAGAGTCGTCAGAGCATTGAAGGCTGACAGATAGATGGTCAGGTTACCTGGTTTCTGAGGCACGTAGGTCACTTTGCCATCAATACCATTAAATATCTTGATACTGCTATGATTAACTTCATACAAGGTCCATACATACGACACAGGTTTGCCTGTCTCTATCTGAACTTCAAAGGTCTTGGGCACTCCCACAGGTATGGCTTTTTCACAACAGTCCAAGATGGTGAGCTTAGTAATAGGCTCTAACACACAGACATGCAGGTTTCTCCGTTCTGAGCTGATCTGATTTGAGGCAGTCAGATTGACATAGTAGCTGTCCACCCTGTTGAACTGGTGAACGTAGGTCGAGGTGGGGTAGACTGTCGCATCGCCGCTGATGCTCAAGGTGTAGCTCACAGAGGTACCAGATGAGACAGATATGGTGAATTCCACCTTTTCGCCAACTGCAACGTTCTGCTTGCTGGCCTTGAATTCAAGCCCCTGAATTCGGTCTTGCACAAAGAAGTCACGTGACAGCATCTTGCTACTGATGTCGTTTGATACGTTCAAAATGATCGTGAAGGTTCCGGGGGTTGGAAACACATAGGATGTTGCCTGCTGGCTTGATTTTGCACCGTTTGGTAATAGCCACATCCATGAGACATTGGATCCAGTTTGGACATTCCCACGTAGTGACACGTTGACACCAGAGGCCACAAAGTTCTGCTCCGTTACATTGGTTGTGCTAAAAGTTACCCCTGAAACTGGCTCTTGCACACTGATCAACACTGAAGCGGTCTCCACGTTAACTCTGTTTGAGACCTCCACGTTCACCAACTTTAACCCTGGACTGTCAAAAACATGTAAGATGGACGGGAAAGTGGACGACAACTGATGACCGTCAACTGACCATCTATACTGCACATCGCTGCCAATATTTGCAAACACCGTAATGTTTGTTTCGGTGCTGACAGTGGTGGGATTGGGGGAAGCCTCAAGGTCCAGCTTTCCAACAGGATCAAGAAACTCAATGGTGCGGTTAACGGCTAATTGGCCGAGCAAGTTGGTGGCCTTCAGGAGGACTTCACAGGGTCCAGGTGTGGAGTAATTGAGCTCTATGGTCTTGCCAGTAAGATTGAGGGCAGCACTATTCTCAAGTTCCCTCAAGACATTCCAGCTGAAGGACACATTGGTGCCCTCTTTTAACACTGCCTGCAAATGAAGGATGCGATTGGTGGCAAAACAGCATCCTTCCCCAAGTTCGTCAGACGTTATCTGTAAGCCTTCCAGCTCGCGTTGTACGAAAATTAAGATACTAGCCTGCGTGGTGCTAATATTGTTTTCGGCAGTTACGATGACGTTGAACGCCCCCACCGAGAGGAAATTGTAGGACTTAGTTTGCGTGCCTGGAATGGAAGTACAATGGTCACAAAGGATCCACGAGTACCGCACCTCGTCTCCTTGATCAAGGTGGGCCACAAAATGAACCGAGGCATTCAAAGGGACGTTGACGCGACTGGAATTGACTGAAAGTCCCTGAATGGGCGCCAAAACGGTGACCGTGATCTCACTTTTGTTTTCACTCACTTCATTCTTTCCCATGACGCAGATGTTGAAGACACCTGAGGAGTTATAAGAGTGTGTTACATTGTGGCCTGGAAGGACAGTCCCGTCCCCAAAGTCCCAAAGGTAGACCACATTAGCCGAGTCTGAAGAAGACAGGAAGGTGTAGTGCTGCCTCAAGGCAAGACTGTTTCCCATTGACCCGTTATGCTGTATCAGCAGACATCCCACTGGTTGCTGCACCTCGACCTGCACTGTGCAGTTACTATAAGAAATGTTGTTGAGGACGGTTACCGTTACCCGGTACAGGCCTGGGCTCTTGTAAGTGAAAGCCATTTTGTCACTGCCTTGAATGGGACCTGTGGAGTCGCTTATTCCAAAGTCCCACAGGTACATGTAGTCAAAACTGGGAATAGCTGTTACAGTAAATCTGCTTTCCTCTCCGAGTTTGATGTGTGTACTGAAAGATTCAAGGGTCACGTTGGTGACTGCAGGTTGGACACAGATCCAGTTGAAGAAATTAGCCTTGTTGGCACTGCTTGACATGAGTAGAGAAAGGTGATAATTCCCGCTGCCATAGTAAGAGTGAGTGATGCTAGGGGTTCCATAGTGAGTCTCGTTAGTAGTTCCGTCTCCGAAACTCCAAACGTACTGGTGAGCAGAGGCATTCCCTGACACATAAGCATGGAAGTTGATATCTGTTTTTTCCTGAACGCACCCGGCAGGTTCCAGCCATAAGACTTGCAGCACAAACACTTGAACGTGTATGGTCACCCATTTTGAGCTGACCGCATTAGTCACAGTGATGTTGACAGTGTAGTTTCCATCTTTTATGTATGTGTGCTCCACACGTGGCTCCACACCTACTTGCACAGTGCCATCGCCCATTGCAAAACTCCAGGTGACGTTGTTGCCTGTTTTCAAAGTAGCTGTAATAACTGTAGGGGTGTTGAGTTCCGTAGGAGAAGACGATGTCACTTCCAAGCCCTCGACATCTTCATACACCATCATGTCTCTACAACTGTCCTTAACACTAACGGTGTTGTTAATGTTCACACAGACTGTGTAGGTGCCGCCGCACTTGTAAGTGTGACAGACCCTGCGCTCGCGTCCTGACTGCACGTCAGAGTTGTCACCAAAATCCCATGTGTAGATGATTCCGTAAGGGGATGGCAAAGGATGAGCCTCAAATTCAGCAAGCACTCCAGCTTGCAGAAGCTCTGGATCAGACTTGATCTTTGCCTCCGTTAAAATGCTGTACACATGCACAGGAACTTTCCAGGTTTTGTTCTCATAGCGATTGGAGACAGAGACCACCAGGGTATACTCTCCTGTGATAAAGAAGAAAACACATGATCAGTATCTTCATAGGAAGGTGTGTAAACAGAGGTATTCATTTTTACCAGAGTCGAAACTTAAGTGTGCAAGTCTGAGTCGTGTCTTGTTTGGATTATGAGTCTCTAGTCAAGTCTCAAGTTTGGGATTTGATCCCTGGGTTACAAGTCTTAGTCGAATGCTGAATCTCTGGAGTGCAAGCGTGCGAGTGTGAGTGCAAGTGTGCGAGTCCGAGTCAAGTCATAAGCTTTTGGGCTGCAGGTTTGAGTCAAGTCACCGGAATGTGAATCTGAATTAAATGTTGAAACTCTGGGGTGCAAGGCTGACTCAAGTTTCTGGGGACGAGTCAAGCCTTAGTCAAGTCTATGGGGTGCGTGTTGAGTCTCATGTCTCTGAGGTGTGAGTCTGAGTCAAGTCTTGAGCCTCTTTTGTGTGAGTCCAAGTTCAGTCTCAAACCACTGTGGAGTGAGTCTGGGTCAAGTCTTGAGTCTCTGGGGTATGAATCCAAGTCAAGTCTCGAGTCTCTTCGCAGTGAGTCAGAATCCAGTCTCGAGTCTCTAGGGTGTGGGTCTGAGTTGAGCCTCAAGCCTCTGTGGAATGAGCCCAAGTCCAGACTTGAGTCTCTGGGGTGTGAATCCAAACGGAGTCTCAAGCCTCTGGGGTGTGAGTCTGAGTCAAGTCTCGAGTTTCTGGGATGTGAGTCTGAGTTGAGTCTCAAGTCTCTAGAGTGTGAGTTCAACTCAAGTCTCTAATCTCTGGGTTGCAAGTCTGAGTCAAATGTTGAATATCTGGAGTACGAGTATAAGCCGAGTCTCAAGCCTCTGGGGTGTGAGTCCGAGTCAAGTCTCGAGTTTCTGGGAAGTGAGTCTGAGTTGAGTCTTGAGCCTCTGGGCAATGAGTCCGAATCCAGTCTCGAATCTTTAGGGTGTGGGTCCAAGTTGAATCCTCTGTAAAGTGAGTCTAAGTCAAGTCTGGAATCTCTGGGTTGCAGGTCTGAGTCAAATGTTGAATATCTGGAGTACGAGTATAAGTCGAGTCTTGGATCTCTGGAGTGTGAGTCTTAGTCGAGTCTTGACTCTCTGGTGTGCGAGTCTGGGTCAAATGTTGAATATCTGGAGTACGAGTGTAAGTCGAGTCTTGGATCTCTGGGGTGTGAGTCTTAGTCGAGTCTTGACTCTCTGGTGTGCGAGTCTGGGTCAAATGTTGAATCTACAGGGTCCAATGTTCAACGTGGATTCAAACAATGAGCCTTTCATTACAGGAACACTGAGAGACTCTACTTTCGGCAATAAAAGTCAAGGTAGGTGCATTAAACCAGACTAAACCAGACTGTACCAGACTAAGACCACGTCAGTCTATTCCAGTTTATAATGTCTGTTAGGGTTAGAGTTATTTACCTGGCTGAGTGTAGTTGTACGTGACTTCGCTGTGCAGGGGAACCTGTTTTTTCGAGGGGTCATAGCTCTGGTTAGGGTCATCAGAGGGCGGTTTAAAGTAAACCACCTTCATGTCACCTCCATCTCCAAACGACCACCTGAGACACAGAGAGTCACTGCTAACAATATCCACACACACAAACACAAACACAGCACACAAATACACACAGCACGCTTCGCTGCCCAGATGGTCTGTGCTTGGTTTGACTCAGTTCACAAAACAATAAAAGAAAGATTTAGGGCAGAGAAGTCAAATGAAAAAGCACGGGTACGGCCAACAGAACAAGAGGACAGGAAACAGGGGATGCAGGTCAGAAAAAGAATGAAGAGGAGGAAGACGCGACAGCAGGGAGTCGCGGTGGGATCGAGCAGCAAGGTGGTGTTTCACTTCTGAAGTTATCTTTAACTGGAGAGAAGGAATGTTCCCTCTGATCATCTCTCTGGCTCTGACGTGGAAGGGAACTTATGACCCCAGCCAGGTCAGACATGTCTTTATATCTCTCTCTCTGACGCTGGCAGCTAGATATGATGGAAAAAGCTTCATTCTGCAAAAGTTTGGGCACCCTAGTCTCAGCCACAGACACCCTGTCCACACGTAGACGGATGGACTGATGTCTTCAGTGCGTTAACCTGGCCACACTGTCAGGATTCTACCAGTTGGTGGTTGGTGTGGCTCAGCGGTTAACACCACTACCCACCAGAGCGCTACCACCCCATGTGGGAGATGGGGGTTCGAATCCCAGTCTAGGTAGCAAATGCTCAGCTACACCAATAAGAGTCCTTGGGCAAGGCTCCTAACACGGCCCTGGCCTACCTGTAAAACGAATAGCCCTGTAAGTCGCCCTGGATAAGAGCGTCAGCTAAAAGCCTGAATGTAAACGTAGTTGCATTCTGATTGGCTCCCATCACTTCCACGTATCTGCACTTCAGTGCGTCATTTGAACTGGTCCTACGGGAATTACAGTCGTGTTGCTCCAGCTAAGTTCAGCCACAGATGCACAGCCCGATCTATACTTCTGCCTTTCCAGAGGGACTGTTTACACCGTGACTCGTTGCCTCCTGCTATACGTCATGCCAAATAGCAGACTGACCACTTTGAGTGTCAGCCAGATTTCCTTTTCCTGTAGCAGTACACGGTTCTACCGTACGGTACAAGAGAGTCTGGCAAAGAGAGAGCAGGGAACCCCTGGCCAAATGATGTCTTACGTTTCATATTCTTCCCAGCATGGTAAGCATTAGTCAGTAAGCAGTGCATTATGGGTAACTGTGCATTAATACAGGTAGATTAGTGTTTTCTACAGAGGATATGTTCATTATTATCACTGAAAAAAGGACATATGGTCGATTTTGGGGCATTTTGGATTTGGACAAGACCGGTGTCTGCGACAGAGACAAGTCCGATATAGCTGAAGATAAAAAGGTCTCAAGTTCAGGCATGAACACCGCAGCACTAATTCAGCGCATTCGGTGAGGTGCGCAGGGTGGATGCTGATGGAAGATGAAGATGAAAGTGAGATGCGGGGCTCGTCGGAACCTCCTCAAAAACCGCTAAGATGAAAGCATGAAAGCGCTTGCAGCAGCAGATGTGTCTGGAAGCGGCCAGAAATGGAGAGAGATCCGGAGGAGAAAATGGAAAGTTTGGAAGCTGCGCTAAGCCCGGTGGCAGGAGCGGCGCGGGGGAAAATTCTCGTCAGCAATCTTCGCTAACCACAGGCTGTAAATCGAGAGCAGTCGTCCGCACAGTAGAGTGCCATTACAGGGCACGCCGAGGGTGCGCGTGTGTGCGAGGGGTGAGAGAACGCGACACAGTAAAAGGTGTTTTGAGCGTGTGCCACTGAGCGAGCGAGTATGCGCAGATTAGATTTGTGCCGTGTCCAGACTTTACACTCTCGCGGGTGACCCTGCATGTGCACTGTTAAAACACCAGTCTGGAAAGTCCCTCCCAACTCTCAAAGTTCCGATCCAGGAAACTTCACCATGTATTACACGGAGTGTTCAAGTAACAGCCCCAAATTTGGTGATGAAAGACATCAGACACCGCATGTGCTGACAAAACGACCCCTTGATTAAAGACAGCTCGGCAGGATCTGCTGTATATCGCTGCACCTAAATAGCAGTCTGTAATATGTCCAACAGTACAAGCTCCCTATAGCTTTAGCCCAACATTCAAATATGAATAAGGGACCCTTTATGTTTGTTCCAAGCAGTACTGAGGAAGGACAATAAAGACCACCTGGCTTGACTTGATAAAGGCCAACTCACACCCAGCACAACTTCTATAGACATAAACGGTCAAGCCCAGAAAACTTACATGTAACTTGGGCATCTAACACCTGTGCAAAACCTGGTAGACCACCAAAACGGGGTTCCACTGACACACCAAAGTTGGACCTCTGAGATGTAGAGTAAGGGTTTTAAATGGTCTAAATGAGTAAGTGGGGTTACTTAGATGACAAGAAGCAAGCATTTGTAACTTTGGAGGTGTGCCAAAATACCCCCTACCGATTTCTTTGAATAACCAAAATTATAAAGGGCTGAAGCTGCAATGAAGAGACTCTCTGACTGGAACCGAAGAGAAATGAATGAGCAACACTTCACAATAAGGGTCCATCTATTACCAGCACTTACGACATTAATAAGCACTACTGCATAGTTAAGTAATGTAGCAACTAATCGTTAACTAACGATAGAAATAAGCACTAGCACTGTTAGACTGTGGTAAGTAGCTTATAATCATTACTGAATGCTTCAGTGATGTCTCAATTAATCATTAAATAATCACAGTACTGACAACTGGCACCAATCAGCAATTAACTGAAGTCTCTGATCATTTCTAATAAAATATTAACCGAAGTCTTAAACATGTACCTTCATTAAAACGCTTCCTAAATGCATAAGAGCACAGAGTTTATCAAGTTCCTATCAAGTTCATATCGTCGCTGTCCAATGAAAAACATATATCTCCATTTTTGTTGCTTTTTACTTTTATGCATCATTTGATCACACGAGCTGACATTTACATTGTGTGAAAATTTCATGATGAATGGACCAACAGAAATGGCCCGAAATCACTTGGAAAAACGTCTGGTTCCATTGACTTACATTAGAATGAAATTAGGTTTTTGCCTTCTCCTGTAAAGCTGCCATTTTGGAGATACCTGTTTTACTTTGGACAGCGACGATATGTAAGTATATATTGGTTATGTAATATTTATTAAAGACTGTTGTGTGCTTATAAAGCAGTTCATAAGATACATGTACAGACAACTTTACAACAAGGTTCACAAAGAACGTTATATAAATATATATATAATGCTTAAACAATACATTCAAAAAGAATATCTAAAATTATATATATATGTGTGTGTGTGTGTGTGTGTGTGTGTGTATATATATGTTATTATATATTATATTATATATTATAAGCATTAAGTAAGGGTTCTAAACTACCTAATACTATTTAAAATGATATTAGTTCATATTTTTATTATTAGTTAATGATTATTAGCTACTGCATTATGTAACTAATGATGCTCATGGCTCTCTTAGGCATCATTAATAGATGTACTCTCATTGTAAAGTGTTTCTAATGAATGTAAAGGTAAACAAAGACTGGGACTGGGGCTTATCCCCATCTTTAAACCAGACTGACTGATCAAAGCTAAAAAGTGTCATGGTGGCAACAGCCTATTTGGCGTGTGGCAGAGTACAAACGCCTAAACAAGCAACATACCGACTATAAAAACGAGGAGGCTGAAGGTGCAGTTAGCGATTCTGGAGAACGACTGTTGATATTTGCACTTAACAGCTGAACAAATACAGCCCACCCTTCGGTGCTTCTTCAGAAACCCCATGTCTCAGATTCATGGACTGCGTACTTCCATGGCGAACACCACTGGACTAGCTAACTTGGTGTTTTAGCTCTTCATGCTCATAAAACCCTTCTCAAACTTATGGACAAACACCATCACACAACGTCAGACAGTAGAACGTCAGCTCCTGCTGCGGGTTAGCAAACTGTCGCTACAGTTGTGACTGCAACGCTAATCGGCTGCTATCGCTAACATCCTCATCCATTTTCATGCCTTTCAACATCCCAAGAAACTGAAGTTGGCTTCTTTTCTGCCGTTCCACCTTAATCGGGTTAGCAGTTACATTAAGGTGCCTCAGACAAGGCGAACAAGGCGAACGGGAAAAACTCAAACAAGGAGCTAGCAAACAGAAAGCCAACGTCAGCCTCGTTGACTCCAAGGTCTCTTGACCACTGCAACGTCTCCCTGCTGCTGGACTTGATGTGAAGGTTCTGCTGCGGTAAGGCTGTGTTGTGTAATCCTACTCTCAATGTGAGCAGTGGTGGACAGTAACGAAGTAAATGTAATTGGTTTCTGTACTTAAGTATTTTTTCAGTGTATCTGTACTTTACTGAAGTAACTCACTACAATTTAAAGTCTGATATCTCCCTTTATACTCCTCTACATTAGGCGAAATTTGTCGTTCCTTTCGGATTATGTGCGAGTAAAAACGGATGCAATACAACAAAGGGAAACTCACTTGGGAACCTGTGTTAAAAGTTTTTAAGTTTTTATTCAACTTAAACTTGTAACTAAGTTGCAAATAAACCTTAAACCGAAACTTTGCTTGTTTGCTAAAAGCTATTTTATAGTTCTAGCTAATGGAACCTGTTCTCCTTCAGTGTTCTGTGCTTCACGTCAGTGTCAGACTAATTACTGATCTTCTATTAAAGACTGGTGGACTGAGAGACACTAGAGTCTCTTCACCTACACTGAGCTGATTAAGAGTCTTGTTCCAGAAATGATAATAGGACATCAGAGCCATAATAAATCATGCTCCTGTTACTCTCCATACTGAAGTACATTTGAAGGTAAATACTCTAGTACTGTTACTCCAGTGGAGGTCTAAAGGGAGGAACTTCTTCTGTTACTGGAGGAGTATTTCACCATGGGTATCTCTACTTTAACTCAAGTACATGGTTTGTGTACTGACTGTGAACAATCCTTAAGGCAGGGCTGCCCAAACCTGGTCCTGGAGACACACCACCCTGAAGAATTCTGATCCAGCCCAGCTGGCTCTAATGTAGAGATGCCCTTGAAAGCTGTGTGCTAGGATTGGAGTGAAGCTCTGCAGGGTTGTAGGCCTACAGGACCATGACGGAGCAGCCCTGTTTCCAGAAGATTATGTTTCTTTACGAACACAAAAACCTTCAAATAACCGTCTCTCAGCTAATACCTTCCACGCTCGGAACAACATCCGCGGGAAATGTGACAGGTCTTGGCTCATCATGCAAATTTCAACTCTGCCTGTCTCTTCTAAGCTCACTCCAAAGCCGGCCCTTTGGCGCTGCTCAGGCTGAATTAACTCTAACAAGCTGTAAGTCGGGAAGCGTAACTTCAGCAGTATTCCTGAAACACCTGCCAACTGATCAGTCAGAGAGCAACTAAACCCATACCAAACATTCAGTCTTCCCTTTAATGGATTTGCAGAGGCTGGAATCGCGGGACGCAAGCTAACATTTAACACTGAGGGAGTTCAAGTCTAGCCATTGGCTCACAACAGCACGAAGCAGCAACACAGAGGAACCGGCCGTGCAACACAGAGGAACCGGCTGTGCAACACAGAGGAACCGGCCGTGCAACACAGAGGAACCGGTCACTCAGTGCCCTGCTTCTCTCCCTGTCTGCTTCTGCCTCTCTTTATTTTTCCCTCCTGTCATTTCCATGTGCTTCTGTGTGTTTAGGTTTCTAGTTCCTCCCTGTCTCTGCCCTCCTGCCACACCCATCACCTGTCCCTAGTTTGTGGCTTCTTATATGCCTCTTAGTTTGCTTCTAGTCTTTGTCTGGCATTTGTGATTGTGGCTGTAATTGAGACTGAGAAGAGATTGAGATTGATATTGATATTGAAACTGAGATTGTGAGTGTGATTGCGATGAGATTGTGAGTGTGATTGCGATGAGATTGAGATTATGACTGAGATTGTGATTATGAGTGTGATTGAGATTGTGATTGTGATTGTAATTGTGATTGTGAGTGTTTTTGAGATTGTGAGTGTAATTGTGATTGTGAGTGAGTGTGATTGAGATTGTGATTGTTATTGTGAGTGTAATTGTGATTGTGATTGTGACTGTGAGTGTGATTGAGATTGTTATTGTGAGTGTGAATGTGATTGAGACTGAGATGAGATTGCAATTATGATTGAGATTGAAACTGAGATTGTGATTGTTAATATGACTGAGATTGAGATTGAAATTGAAATTGAGATTGTGAGTGTGACTGTGATTGAGATGAGATTGAGATTATGATTGAGACTGAAACTGAGATTGTGATTGAGATTGTGAGTGTGAATGTGATTATGAGTGTAAGTGTGAATGTGAATGTGACTATGATTGAGACTGAAATTGAGAGTGTGAATTTGTTGTGATTGTGAGTGTGAGTAATCAGCCTGCTCTGTCTGTGCTCTCGGTTTGTTTCTCAGCATACGTGTCAGAAGTTTCTGCACCTTAGTCTTAGTGTTCCTGTGTAATCACGGACTCTCCCGCTCCACTGTCTCTGCTTGCACTCTGAATCTTAACTTGGACTCTAATAAACAGGCTTTGCACATGTATCCACCTCCTTTGCCTGCTCCTTCATCACAAGGCCACCATTTGTTATAGTTAATATTACATTCAGTGCATCAAGCTTGGGCATTCTAACCTCTGAAACTGGACTTTCACAATCGCCCGGGAAACATTCACTGATGGCATTCACACAACTGTCCCCTCACTGTAAACGTACTTGATCAGCCAAGACATGTGCAGTGTCTGAAACGTCCTACTTTAGTTTTGTACTAGACCTTTGAGGCTAACATACACTGAGAAAGTATGAGCCTCCTCTTGATTGGTTCTAGTCTGCATATATGTTTTTAAGATTAGATCACCACCAACCACCCTGTGTGGTGGTGGTGGAGGGGTAGCCACTCTATTAACCAGTTAACAAAATCTGGGCGAAATTGGAATCAACTTTAAGCACACCATTCAAAAAGTCAAACATGGTGGTGGTAGTATTGGTGGTGGTGTATGGTGATGGCGGTGGTGGGCAATTGACCTTAGTTGACATAACCATAAATTCTGCTCCAACAATCCTGCCGGGGGGAGTCTTAACATGATCTGCAGGTAGTTATGGACCACAACAAAAGCACAGCAGAGAGTCCAACCCAGAGCGGCTCAAAACACATAATGAAGGGTTTAAAGCGCTCCATTCAATGTCCTGACTTGAGCCCCATTGAGATGTTGAGGCATGGTCTGGCAGGGCACGCTCCAAAGCCCTCTAGTGTGACTGAAACAAAGCAATTCTGCAAATGAAGCAGGGCCAAATTTCCTCCACAGCAATGTGAAAGACTGAGCTCCAGTGATAGAAAGCGTTTTAACTGCAGTCGCGGCTGCTAAACGTGCCGCAGCCACTTACTGAGTTTCACGTGGCGTGTACTGGTGTGTCAGTCAAAGCTGTCTTGGCTGAACGAGTAATTGGACGAAGGCGTGACTCTGCAGATTACATACTGAACACATTATTCTGTTATGAATATAACATTGCTTTTCTCCTGTGACGATAGAAGAGGACTATCCAGGCCAGTGGGCTACAGGTGAGAAGGTCTTGCAGGCTCAAACACCAGCAACAGAACTAACCGGAAAGTTGCGTCCACCGAAACGTCCACTTCTACCGAGGCGGAGAGGGTCTGAGAATGCCCCTGGGTCACGATCTTAGGGACCCCGGTTACGGTTATCTCACTCATCGGGTTCATTCTGTCCACCGTCACGTTGAAATCCTCCGTCAGGCTGCTCACGTTGTTCATGGCTGTTACCTAGGAAACCAGACAGGGGTCATCAATTGAGCTGATAGCACTAAAATGCTCTTTGACATTACACACACAAAGCGAGATTCTGAAGTGCATCAGAGAAACTGCAGAGCGCAGACAAATCACCTCCGCTGTTCGAAACAGGCTGCAATCTCTTTTTGGCTCAACTCAGCAGTTATTTAGTACATGATGGGAAACAGATGGAACCGTCATCAATGCTCCATACTCTGATGCATTTGTGAGTGCAGCTCAGTAGCGGGGAGGCTCTCTGAACTAGCCTTCTCGGCAGGATAGACGGGATAGCTGGGAGGTAAAACCTGACATTACTGGTTAATATTATTTTGTGTAGGGTGACCACATTCTGGACACTTGGGGCAGGATGGCAGCATGGGGCAGGAGGTAGGGGTGTAAACAGTTGGGGGCGGGCACTGTAGTAATGCGTATGGGGTGGAGGAAAGGGTGTAAACAGTTGGGGGGCACTGTAGTAATGCGCATGGGGTGGAGGTAGCGGTGTAAACAGTTGTGGGGGCACAGTACTAATGAGTATGGGGTAGATGTAGGGGTGTAAATAGCTGGGGGGCACTGTAGTAATGCATATGGGGTGGAGGTAGGGGTGTAAACAGTTGGGGGCGGGCACTGTAGTAATGCGTATGGGGTGGAGGTAAGGCCATAAACAGTTGGGGCGGGGACTGTAGTAATGTGTATGGGGTGGAGGTAGGGATGTAAACAGTTGGAGCGGGCACTGTAGTAATGTGTATGGGGTGGAGGTAAGGGCGTAAACAGTTGGGGGCGGGCACTGTAGTAATATGTATGGGGTGGAGGTAGGGATGTAAACAGTTGGGGGCGGGCACTGTAGTAATGCGTATGGGGTGGAGGTAGGGGTGTAAACAGTTGGGGGCGGGCACTGTAGTAATGCGTATGGGGTGGAGGTAGGGGTGTAAA
>CM067495.1:4120916-4140823 GCA_034552555.1 Semaprochilodus insignis
TGTCTTTATGGACCTTGCTTTGTGCACTGTTGTGCAGTCATGTTGGAACAGGAAGGGGCCGTCCCCAAACTGTTCCCACAAAGTTGGGAGCATGAAAGTGTCCAGAGTCTCTTGATCTGCTGAAGCATTAAGAGTTCCTTTCACTGGAACTAAGGGGCCGAGCCCAACTCCTGAACAACAACCCCCACCATAATCTCTCCTCCACCAAACTTTACACTCGGTACAATGCAGTCAGGCAAGTATGGTTGTCCTGGCAACCACCAAACCCAGACTCGTCCACTGGATTGCCAGACGGAGAAGCGTGATTGGTCACTCCAGAGAACACGTCTCCACTGCTCTAGAGTTCAGTGGTGCCGTGCTTTACACCACTGCATTCGACACTCTGCATTGCGCTTGGTGATGTAAGGTTTGGATGCAGCTGCTCGACCATGGAAACCCATTCCATGAAGCTCTCTCACACTGTTCTTCATCTAATCTGAAGGCCACATGAGGTTTGGAGGTCTGTAGTGATTGATTTTGCAGAAAGTTGGCGACCTCTGCGCACTATGCGCCTCAACATCCGTGGACCCCGCTCTGTCATTTTACGGCCGAAGTCCGGTCTTTACCACACACGTTTGTTAGTGGAGTCCAGGTGTTAGTCAAATGAGATTTCTGGTGGACCTCAGAAAAGTATTTGCCAGTGCTCATTAGGCTGGAAGAGGTTCCAAACAACTTCTGACAAGTTTGGACAAGACAGTGTACAAATGGAGGGAACTCAACACCCCTTTCCCTTCCCTGGAGTAATCATCCAGCAAGAATAACTCCAAGACTAAGGTGTAGAATATTCTGGGAGATCACAAAGAGCCCCGTTTCCTCTGCTCAGGAGTCCAGCAACAGCCAAACACTGAACCAGAATATTATATAAGGAATGATAGCATGGAGAAAACCACTTCTCTCCAAGAAGAACATTTCTGCCTGTTTCAAGTCTCCTAAAGACCACCTGGAAGAGCCCGAAGACTACTGGAATACTGTAATGTTGGGAAAACTGATTACTAGATTCCAGAATAAGAGCCTCATCCCACGTGCGAGTGCGGGGCCTTGGTTGCTCAGTACTGAGTTCACGTTGCCACGTGCATTTGTCTCTTGTGACTAGCCGGTAGAAGGTTTCGAGCCTCTCGAGGCAGGTTGCCCCCCTCCCTCTTCAGCGCGCACTTGTGCCGCTGAAGTACTGAGAGAAAAAAAAGTAGCCGGGCGTTAGGAGGGCTTCATCGTTTGAGGAAATCGTTTTGTTTTGCTCCGTTGAGCATGCCAGTTTTTCCCTCCTGGCCGCCTTTGTTTGTTGTTCCCCGTTTGTAAGTTTGTCCTCTGCACATTAAGTTCACTCTACTGGGGAACTGTTAGCTAACCTTGTAGCGCGCTGGTCCGTGATTACGGTTCGAGCCTCGTGTGAGGTGCGACAGTTCCCCGTTACATTTACAGGCACCCCGCAAACATGCTGTTGACGGCATAGCACACATCACAAACGAATTAGAGTGGGAAACGGCGCCATGGGTCGGCCTAATTATCCGATACCTGATCCAGCTAATTTGATGCATATCGGAGCCGATATCCGATTCTAATATCGGATCGGTGCATCCCTAGTCCCCATCAGATAAAAGCAACATAGATGTAGATAGGACACATGCAGCCCTAGTCAACGTGTGTGTGTATGTGTGTGTGTGCGTGTGTGTGCGTGTGTGTGTGTGTGTGTGTGTATTCCTCTCTCTCACCTCTGGCCACCTCCTCTCCATCCTTCATGATGGTCCAGTCCACAGCCACACCCATTCCACCCCAGTTCACCAGAGTCACCCTCTCCTCCAGGCTCTGATTGGCCACCAGCAGTGACGGACAGTGGAGCTTCAGTCTCGGGGGCAGTTCCACACTGACCTCCCCCTCTGCGGTGACCTCTCTGTGGGCAGCCGTGGCACTGAGCCGCACCCTGTAACGTCCCGGGACGCCGTATTTGTGGTGCTCTGTAGTGGTTGGGCTCGAGGCGTTGACGCGGGGTGAGAGGTCGCCGAAGTCCCAGGACAGAGACACAGGCAGCACGGACGAGGAGGCGGTGAGGACGGCCTCGGAGTGGACGATGGAGCGGACTGCCGACACATTAACTGAGAAGTCCACCTGCATCGAGGAGGAGAGTGGTTTGAGACAGATGAATATGAAGCGAAGGAAAAGTAAACAAACAGATAAATGAGTAAACGGTGTTTTTATTAGGCTCAAAGCATAGCACTGATTCCCTTTTAGCTACAGGAGCTAGCTGACCATCTGACCAGGTGCCAGGTTCAGGTGAGACGGCAGGTAGTGACCCATATCCTAGTTTTTGTTATTAAGCATATATGACAACTGTGACTTCTGCACATCTTAATCTGCACTAACTCCACAGCCATACTCTCTCTCTCTCTTTTACTGTAACCCCTCAGGCACACACCTGAAAGACGTCCTGTGCCTCGGTCAGTCCGCACTCCCTCATGACGTGCTCGTCAGAGCAGGCAGCGGAGCACTGCGCCTCGCTGATGCGGTTGGGCTCCGAGTTAGTGCTGCACAGGCACTCGCCCCGCTCTCCCAGTCCACCGTACAGCTGCTTATCAAAGAAACATCTGGAGTTACACTCCGTCCTCGAGAAGTTACCCGCCTCAGAGAACGAGAAGATCACAAGCTCGGTGCCCCCTGGATGACCACCGTCCTTTAGACAGCCCGCATAGTTCAGCTCTGAAAGAGAGAGAGAGAGAGAGAGAGAGAGAGAGAGAGAGAGAGAGAGAGAGAGAGGGAAGGGATGAATATCTCTGGTACTGATGACAGCAGACAGGTAGTCCGTTTTGTCTGACTAACTGGCAGTACTGTTGTCATAATTCCTTTTAACCCCTTAAACTGCAACTGTATTCGTACACTGAGTTTTAATCAGGCCTGACATTGTGATCCGAACTGGAATACAGCCTAAGAACATTCACTCTGAAGTCACAAAACTGGCAGTTCTATGCCATGTATATAGATGCCACACTTTCGCTTGTGTCTACATATAATTGAAATTGCGAGTGTAATCTGTAGCATCCATATGCCTGCATGACGGGGAGTCGGTATTCTGCTGGGGAGTTGGAATCCGGCACAGCACCAGCAAAGACAACATCAGAAGAGAAAGAACCATGTCGACTTACGAGGTAGAGTGACCTCATGCCGGGATCAGACTACACAAATAAAGCCCGATTTTGCCGTATCCGCTCCAGCGTCAAGCCCGGTATATACGAGTGCCCGGTATGAGGAACAGCCGTGTAGTGGGACGTAATCGAAGAACAGCGATGTGGCGCCAGTGAAGGTGAAACTGCCCTTAATACATTCATTACCTTAAGTCCCCCTTAACGGACAGACAGCCCATACCGTCCGTATCAGGACCCCCGGAGGCGCCATATTTCCTTTCTTTTCTTTTTCTTTTTGAGCCTAAAACCCTTTAGCATCACACGCAGCCCTTAAGTAGCCATGATTGAGCGTTACTTGACCCACCTCCTGGACCACCTCTAAACTCGAACGATGGTTGGTCAGAGTCAAGTGTGTGGTATTATCAGTCTTCCCACCAAGACACACACAAATTTATGGCACTATGATCGTTTAATCTGACATGGTAACCATCATCAAAGACAACGATATGGTGGAGTCTGATCCCGGCGTTACTGGATTTAAGTACAGGGGGTTTAAGCGTCCAAGGCTTATTCGGTGAGACTGACAGACTGACCAAAGTTTTTGGCTTGAGGTGAATTTATTTCTTTGCATGCAGCCTAAAACGGGAATATGGTTAGATGACAATTGGCATCCGTAAAAATGACAAAACTCTGTGAGACAGGGATGATACAGATAGGGTTAAAGGCTACATCGCAATCTGTCATAAATAACACTGACAGGGTGAACACCCTGAGGTGGGATTACCGTTGGCTGTCCGTGGGTTTTCCCGTTAGCCGTGAGACTGTCCTGCATCATTTTATCTCTTTTAGCTCTAGTCGACAAGAGAAAGTCAGTCAGAGATTTACTCTTGTCTTGCTAGCTTAACACCAAGAGTTGACGTGGTGCCTTAAAGCGTTACGCAGTTCCTAAAGGAGGTCTTGTGCACGCTCCTCTGTGGAGGAGCCGTTCCAGGCCAGGAGTGGCAATGACAGAAACACCATTCTCCCCATCAGTCAGAGAACCATCAAAATGATTCTGAAGCCTTTATTTCAGGGTAAAATCATTACATAAGGTTCCTGCAGGTATGGAGACTCTCGAAGAAGAATTGGCTTGAGTTCTCCAAGGCTACAATTAAGCTGATATGTTCTATCCTACTGCAGTTTTACAATAAGCATCATCACAGTGTAAAGCATCACGGACTATGTGGGAATGTTGAGTGTTGGCTGTGAATTTCCAAACGAATGACAATACCAATGACACAATGCATTCACTTTAGGACGGCAGAACAGATGGTTAGGGTAAACAAACTCTTCTCTGGAATGAAGGCGAGCGAGTAAACCGAGTAGCCACTCCCATCTCCGTCATTTGATACAAGATTTCTTATCCTGTGCCAATCGGTCATAAACATTACAGACGCCTCGTGATAAACAGACTCACCTCCCCATGGGAAACTATCCCAACACATCTCCAATTCCACTGACTCCATATATCCTGTCTTGACGTTTTATATTATATACAGCTTTTTATTTTATACTTTATTTTTTCCCCTTTCTCCTGGGGAGATGAATGCAGTGTACCTTTAAAACCCATTTAAAGTTGGACTTTAAAAACCTCTGAGGACGCATTTAAATAGTTCAAACCTGAACAAATATGTACCTGTGCTGTGCTCTTTCTGCTGACAGTGTATCTTCCTAATGATCCTGCCTGCTACATTACCTTTGTGGCAATGTTGTCTTTTAGCTGCCGAATTACTAGACATCAAAACTGAAATTTAAATTCCAATAAAAAAGAATCAATCGAAGTCTTCAAACAACATCTCACAAGTTTTCACTGTGGATAAACTTTACACAGGCTAAGGTGCCGTCCTGGTAATGCTCAACCTCATTGCAACAACACGAGGGATTCTAGAGTGCCAGATCAAAGACTGAGGTAATGAAAGTAGGGAGGAGGAATAAAGACAAAACTGAGGAAATGGTAAAACCCAAGCCTGAAAAGTCTCGAGGTTCAGACGCATATATCGAGCTCTACCGCAGGCCCACACTTCAGTTCCACACTAACTTCTACAGTGCTGCTTGGAAGTTTGTGGGCCTTTCATCATTTGGTGAATTTCTACATAAATGTGGCATAAAATATGATCAGATCTTCATTCAACTCATAACAACAGTCAAAGAGAACCCAATAAAACAAATAACAAAAACTGTATGTAGTATTTTACACATTTACTGAGCAAGCTCTGCTTTCAGGAACTGGGGTGACCCCCTTGAGCAGCGATGACTTCAAGCAAACGTTGATAAGCCCTGCACATTGACTTGGAGGAACCTCGGTCCGTTCCTCTTCACAGACCTGCTTTAACTGTGTTGTATCTGTGGGCTTTCCTGCCTGCCTGGGTTCTACAGGGTCGCTGTCTTTCTGTAGAACCCATCTTCTGCTGAGACTTGTTTCAAAGTTGGGATGAGGTTGTTGTGCTGGAATGCAGTGTTCAGTTTTGATAAACATAATCTCTCATGAAGGGCAAGAAGATCCATTTTTTGCTTTATCTGTCCACACAGCATTGTTTCAGTAGTCTTCTGGAGTATCCAGGTCTTTAGGAAATGTTCTTCTTCTTCTCCATGCTGTCATTCAACACACAGTATTTTTGTTCAGTACCTGGCTGGTCCGTTCCTCTTCACAGACCTGCTTTAACTGTGCTGTATCTGTGGGCTTTCCTGCCTGAATGCCTGGTCCAATAGCAGCAAAGCAGCCGCAAACCGTGATACTGCCGCCACCATGTTTCAAAGTTGGGATGAGATCTTGTGCTTGTGTTTGGTTTAGCTAAACGTAATCTCTCATGTAGGGCTAGAGGATCCATATTTACTTTAACTGCGTTGTATCTGTGGGCTTTCCTGCCTGAATGCCTGGTGTTTTTAGGGTCGCTGTCTTTCTGTAGAACCCATCTTCTGCTGAGGCTCGGTTCATGAATGGACGCCCCGACGTTCTCCAGTAGAATTTGTCGATACTCTCCAGAACTCATAGCTATATTAAATAATAGCGAGTCGTCCTGGTCCAATAGCAGCAAAGCAGCCGCAAACCGTGATACTGCCGCCACCATGTTTCAAAGTTGGGATGAGATCTTGTGCTTGTGTTTGGTTTAGCTAAACGTAATCTCTCATGTAGGGCTAGAGGATCCATATTTTGCTGTATCTGTCCACATAACATTATTTATAGTCTTCTGAATTATCCAGGTGGTCTTTAGGAAACCTTCTTCTTGGAGAGAAGAAGTTTTCCCCACGCTGTCATTCCACACGTAGTATTTTTGTTCAGTGCTTGCCTGATTGTGGTCTCATGAGCACCAACATTAGTCAGTATAAGAGAGGCCTGCAGATCCTTGGATGTTGCCCTGGGGTCCTCTCAGAATGTTCTACGCCTTAGTTCTGGTGTTATTCTTGCTGGATGATTACTCCAGGGAAGGGAAACAGGGGTGTTAAATTCCCCCCCATTTGTTTTCTGTCTGGCTGACAGTGAATCAGTGAAATCCAAACTCATCAGAAACTGTTTAGGAACCTCTTCCAGCCTAATGAGCACTGGCAAATGCTTTTCTGAGGTCCCCAGAAATCTCATTCGACTGGGACCTGGCGTCCACTAACAAACGCGTGTGGTAAAGACCAGACTTGGATAGCGAAGACTCAGACTGATGGTTTAAGGATCAGCCACTCTCACACCTGATTCTGATCCAGCTGATCTTGACCCTCATCGCCACATATACCAAACACACGATTCTAGAAGTCCACATACTTTTAGAAAGTTCACTGTTGGATCATACGGTTTAATAAATGTTAGTGTTATTTATTTATGTTCCCTTTATCTATTAAATGAAGATAGATAGATATATGGATAGATACAAATGACTAGATAGATAGATAGATAGATAGATAGATAGATTGATAGATGGATAGATACAAATGACTAGATAGACAGATAGATAGATTGATAGATAGATAGATAGATAGATAGATAGATAGATAGATAGATACAAATGACTAGATAGATAGATAGATAGATAGATACATAGATAGATAGACAGACACAAATGACTAGACAGATAGATAGATAGATAGATAGATAGATAGATAGATAGATAGATAGATAGATGGATAGATACAAATGACTAGATAGATAGACAGATAGATAGATAGATACATAGATACATAGATAGATAGACAGACACAAATGACTAGACAGATAGATAGATAGATAGATAGATAGATAGATACAAATGACTAGATAGATAGATAGATAGATAGATAGATAGACAGATAGATAGACACAAATGACTAGACAGATAGATAGATAGATAGATAGATAGATAGATAGATAGATAGATAGATAGACAGATAGATAGATAGATACAAATGACTAGACAGATAGATAGATAGATAGATAGATAGACAGATACAAATGACTAGACAGATAGATAGATAGATAGATAGATAGATAGATAGACAGACACAAATCATTAGACAGATAGATAGATAGATAGATAGATAGATAGATAGATAGATAGATAGATAGATTCAAATGACTAGACAGATAGATAGATAGATACATAGATACAAATGACTAAGATAGACAGATAGATAGATAGATAGATAGATAAATAGATACTTTAGTGATCTCGAAGGAAATTCAGCAGTTGAAATATGTTGAAAGAGCTGAAATATGAACACTGCTACGTGTTAGCTAATGCTACTGCACACAGAATTAATAATAGCCGTTATGGTCTATTTTGGTCTCTTGAAGTCACGTACGCACTTACGTATGGTTGTGCCACTATGGAGGACTAAACCTGCGATCCCCTGATGACTGGGATCAGTAGACGGTAGACTCTGTACTCTGTAAGTGCTTATTCAAACACAACGTACACTGTGTACAGGAACGAGACTCCACTAAAACGAGGCTTTGATCTGCTTTAATTTTCAGAAGAATTGAAAGGCTTTTTAAACACCTCGGCCTTGCTATCGGTTCTGTGCAGCCGTGTTTACTGACCGCTCGAGCTCACCTCCTCTTTGATGTGTTATTACGTCTCAGCTGTACGCAGAGGACCTGTTTCTGCGCTCGTTATTGAGTCTGCTGGAACAGTACGGACTGTGATGTGTATATATACATGTCCAGTCTGATTTGCGGAGGCTGGAAGAAGAAGCAGCAGCAGTGGTCAGAGGATACACGGACTGGGAGAGGTGCTGAAATTCCGTTAGAACACCAGGCGGCCGTCTGGATGTATAACAAGAAAACAAGCGGCCGTCTGGATGTATAACAAGAAAACAAGCGGCCGTGTGGATGTATAACAAGAAAACAAGCGGCCGTCTGGATGTATAACTAGAAAACAAGCGGCCGTCTGGATGTATCTTGTAGTGTTTGACCGTGAAGTAGCGATAGACCCCACCTACAGGTGCTTTACATCCATCTGATTCTGCACCAGTTTAGCCGCTTGGTAATACAGCTCTGCTAGAGTGCACGTTAACTGATTATAATATAAATAAAAATAACTCCATGTTGTTACAGGCAAAAGAACTAGGTTTATTAAAGCTACTCAGAACGAACAATTCATTTTTGAGTTGAGTAAAACTTGTTTAAATGGTTGTAACAACGTGAAGTCATTTTTTTACCTTGTATAAAGTGCAACCTAAAAAAAAAATTGTTACAAATAATTGAATTAAGTTTTATTCAACTCACTTTGATTGAAATCATTGTATATTCAAAGTCCCTTTTTTTAGGCTGAATAAAATTCATTTGCTTGTAACAAATTAGAGGGTTTTTTAGGTTGCACTTTCTACAGTGTAAAAAATTACGTCATGTTGTTACAAGCAATTGAACAAGTTTTACTCCACTCAAAAATGACTTAAATTTAAAAGAATCGTTCGTTCAAAGTAGTTTTTAGGTTAAATAAACCTGGTTCATTTACTTGCAACAACATGAGACAGTTTTTTTGTTGGACCAACTAACATCTTTTATAGTGTACACTGTAAACAAGTGGTGCTTTATAGAACCATATATATATATATATATAAAATAAAAGGTGTACAAGTTTGTTGAAACTTAATTCATTTGCTTGCAACAAATTGAAGAGGTTGGACCAACCCCAACGGTGTGTTCAGTTTTCACTCTTACTGATGATGTGCTCTGCTTTACAGAGTTCTGCTTCTACACACGCCTGACATTTCCCCCGTGTCTCCAGCCTCCTCGCCGCTGCCCTCAGAAGGCATTCGCAGTATTTCAGCACCCATCTCCGAGAAGTCTTGTTTACTCCAAGTCTGAAGTTACATGTTTTGCTCTACGTCAGCAGTCCCGATCTCAAACGTAGTGTGAGATGGTCTGCTCAGACTGCATCTGCTAGATGCTGTATCTAATCTTCTGACTGTCTGTGCAAAAAGATGGTTCTTCAAGGGTTCTTTAGTAAAGACGGTGGTTCTATATAGCATCATGCACACCAATAAGAACCACTGGCATGCAATGGTTCTTTGCATGGTAAAATGCACAGTGTGTAGCATAGGGTTCTACAGAGCACCAAATATGGTTCTTCTATCGCTACAAGCTTGACATTGTAAAGATAGCAGAACCATTTTAGTGCTTTACAGAACCATTTGCATAGAACCTTACACAGCACATTCTCCATTAAACTGAAAAGTCACTTCACATTGCAAAGAGCCACTCAGCCATGAAAGTGGTTCTTATGAGTGTTCCATGATTCTATGTAGAACCGCTGAAGAACTGACTTCACCAAGCGTTGACAAAACATCTGAATCCAATGAACAGACAGTACTGACGTTGTAGATCTCGTTCTGCAGGCCACTTGGTGGACAGTCCGCTGGTGTAATGGAACTCAGTAGAGCTAAACGAATTATTTTGCCCCGTAACTCAGATTATCTGATAATCCCGTTATCAGATTGACTAGAAGACTGTTGACTCTCTGTGTCCCTGTGCCCGGCCTACCGATGAACCTAGTGTGCTCTGATTGGTCAGCTTGCCCACTGTGTTCTGATCTGTCAACTGCCAGAGCTGCACTGTTAAACTGCTAATGAGCAATGAGGTGTGAAGGGTCGGGGGTAGGACCCTCCTGCTGTGAAAACAAACCCCACCTCTCCACGAAGAAGGCTGTGTTGAGATGAAACAGACAGCGCATCTGCACCCTTCTTCACATCGCACAACATTTACCAGCATCTGTGTTTCTGCTGAAGCTACATCTGATTGGCTTCCACCATTAGCAGGCTTCAAGCATTTATTCCCATGTCCAGGGAAGTTAGAGCGACGGCGGGAAGCTGGAGTATTCCTTTCATAAGCAGGTCTTTAGAACGCTCTGAGGACCGAGCAGAGAATGGAGCCTATTTTATAGTATCTCAGCAGTTAGTGAAGCTGAATACTGTCATTACGCTTTTAAGGCTGGAAGAGCTGCTGGTCAAATATCATCACGTATTATATAACCGGCTCTTAGATAAATGCAAAGAGGCTGTTCGGTATTGGTGACTTCTTCATTAGCTTGTGTTTTGCTGTAGGTGAAGAATTATGAATTATTCTCTTCGCCCGAATACCGGGAGTGAAAATAAGGCCCCGGGCGGCTCATTCTCTCTTTAATAACTTTGCGTTTTTCTTCCCATGCACCGCTTATCATAAATAACAGACACCCTTATGATGGACGAGGGATGGATGAAAGCTGTTATTTCAGTCCCTGCTTGGTTTCTGTTAGCCACTAGGCTCAGACTTTCTTCAGCTAACTTTCTTTTCCAGTTAACTTTGCCTTAATTACAGTTTATCTCGAATGTCATAATCTTCGATTCTAATTATCCTACAGTGAGGTTCAAGTGTAAGCCAAACAAGCAGGCAGGCACAGACCTGACTCTACTATATTGATGGTAAAACTCAAGAAGAGGTGAAACCGCATAGAAGGTTGTCTGATTAATATCTCTCCCAAAGATCAAAGCTTCATCATGAAACGTTATCAGAAAAGCATTAAATGTAGCAATTTTTAAAAGTCATCTTAATAAGACTGTAAAATGCCAAAGCACTTACAAACAAAAGGTTTCTTTGTAAACGGTCTTAGATGTAATTACAAGCTTAGATCTTCTAAAACAGAAATTTTATATTTATAACAGAAGTTTATATCCGTCCAGCGGACTTTGAAACTGTCAGTATCAACCACAAACTGAGAAGATAATCTGTGTTAATCTGTGATTTCCAAGATGACAGCTTCACAGCTTCAAAACGTTTAGCACTTTTTTTTACTCCATTTGACATTCACTTTATTTTTTACCTTAATGAAAGCATGCAGAGAACTGGTTTGGGCAGTACAGGGTTTGGTCACCCATGCAGTAGTGTGCGGTACGGATGAAATGTATATCATGGCATCAATCAAATTTCTGAAGTTTTTGGTGTATGTCACAATATCCATTATTCCATCAAATAAAACACCTATTTTTGTATACTGGCAGGGGCTGATTATTCTGGCATATCCTTTCGTAAGGACCGTTTTTTAACAAGCGAAGTATAAAGTGCATCTTCTGACACATGAAGCTCTAAAGGGCCTCGCTCCTCAGT
This sequence comes from Semaprochilodus insignis, assembly GCA_034552555.1. Lineage (NCBI taxonomy): Eukaryota > Metazoa > Chordata > Actinopteri > Characiformes > Prochilodontidae > Semaprochilodus > Semaprochilodus insignis. Next base: position 4,132,653 of record CM067495.1, read on the forward strand.
ACCTCAGTGTACTCATCTCCTACTGTGAACCGACACGTGAACTCAGATCGCAAGGTGCTGCTCACTATTAGTACCTAGAACTAATAAAGATACAGCAGGGGGCGGAGCCTTTTCATACCAAGCCCCCCAGCTTTGGAATAGCCTTCCAGTCAGTGTTCGGGACACAGCCCCAATAAAACCTAGCTGTTCAGTGGAGCCTTTGGTAATTAGTGTGCCCGCTAACTGCTAATACCATACAGTGCTCTCAGTCCTCCTGTCAGAGCAAACTGTCTGTGTGTTCTTCGTACCTGGAGCTGAGCTACTGCCCAATCTCTGTGGTCTGCTGCGGAGCTACTGCCCATCCTGTGCGCTCTGATGCTGCTGCTTCACCTGCCTCGGCTGGGTGCCACTGCCCGCCTGCACTGCTCACCAGTTTGCCTACCATGAGGCTTCTTCTAGTCCTGAGCTATTGGGGGGCTTCACCTGTATCCCGCCCGCCCATCCGACTATCCTGCTATTTAATCACAGACTGATCAGACACTTCTTCCTCTACCTCACAAACCCTCAACACTTCTCCTAAAACACTCAACACTCCTCCTAAACACACTCAACACTTCTCCTAAACACACTCAACACTTCTCCTAAAACACACTCAACACTTCTCCTAAACACACTCAACACTCCTCCTAAAACCACTCAACACTTCTCCTAAACACACTCAACACTACTCCTAAAACACACTCAACACTTCTCCTAAAACACTCAACACTTCTCCTAAACACACTCAACACTCCTCCTAAAACACACTCAACACTTCTCCTAAAACACTCAACACTTCTCCTAAACACACTCAACACTCCTCCTAAAACACACTCAACACTCCTCCTAAAACACACTCAACACTTCTCCTAAAACACACTCAACACTCCTAAACACACTCAACACTCCTCCTAAAACACACTCAACACTTCTCCTAAAACACCTAACACTTCTCCTCAAACACTCAACATGTCTCCTAAAACACTCAACACTTCTCCTAAACACACTCAACACTTCTCCTAAACACACTCAACACTTCTCCTAAAACACTCAACACGTGTAACACCTGTTCTTTCTAATAGACTATCATCGTAGTCTTCCATCTAACAGTCATATTCAATATGGCCTATAATTATAACCTCTGATCCTTCTTTGTGTTTGTTGCTATCCGGGGTCGACCTGAAGAGGATGGGTTCCCCTTTTGAGTCTTGGTTCTTCTGGAGGGTTCTTCCTCTTGCTCTGAGGGAGTCTTTCCTTGCCACTGTCGGCTCTGGCCTGCTCGCTGGGGGCTTAGACCCGGATTTTTCTGTAAATTTGACTTGACTTGACAAAGTAAACCAAACCAATTTATTGGGCTAATTACGACAATATGTAGACAAACCTACATCAACACAGCTTTCTGACACAAGTCCAGCAAAAAACTGCGCTAAATGTTAATAAATTCTACAAGTTGGCTTCTTATTTGGCAGCTTTTAGCCTGACTTTTCCATTCCACCTTAAATGGAGCAGCAGTCACGTTATGGCACCTGTACAGACAGCTGAACATAAGTGCTGCACCATTTAAGGTGGAACGGGATATCCATTTAAGAAGTCAGTTCCAACTTTGTTGAACATTTCAAGGCATTTGCCTCATCCGTGCGTCCCAAACACTCAGCCTTCCGACTGTGAAACACTGCTGGAGTCCGGATCAAATTCCAGTCATTCCCACTTTAGTTCCAGCTAGCCTACAAGGCAGGCAAGTCAGGCTGCTTCTCAGGTTGTAGACGAGAAAGCACAGCAATCGATCTGGTGTCCCTGCTTGGCTAAAGGTAAACCCAATACACCTACACCTGCTGTTCCTATATATCCGCTGCCTCGCAAACAAAGTGGATTACTGCAGATGTAGTAGACGTGACAGAGGGATGTGACCGAAGGTCTGCTGTGTTTCATTTTCAATTGAAATGTGACTGAAATGTGACCGAAACATCCCAGAAATAGCCATTCAGCTAAACAGGATAACGGCAGCATGGTCTCCAGTGCTTGTATGCCCTATCATCTGTGCAGTATTTGTGGTAAACCAGCGTAGCAGTTCTGAAGACACTTCTACCTAAGGAAAACGTTCAGCTGCCCACTAATAGTCCAGTCTAGGTCTGAACAACAGGGAACTGTCATCGGGATTCACCAGGTAACACCACCGCAATGCATAAAAGGCATCTTGAAGGATTTAAAAGCTGATGGGAGGTATAAAATCATAATCCATGATTACTTTTTAACAGATCTTAGAGAATCTGGACCTCCTTTCAGTACACAGTACGCAAAAGTTTGAAGTTCTGAACTATAATAAATATGGCCTTTGTCTGCAAATGTTAGTACACAGTTACTATGTATTTGCTTAGTTTAACATATTAAAAGAACGTAACATGTACCATTACTTTTGCACATGCCATGTTTTATGTTTTATTATGTTAAATTCTGCAAATAAGAAGCAGAAGTGTGTTCTCTGTAGAGAGTGTGTCAATGAAAATCAACTAAACACATCATTTTAACATATTTGTTGATGCATAATTTATAAATCAGATTTCTGATATTGGCCAATCTGAGTCATGTTTAATAATTTAGTCTTTTCATTTTATGGCACTCCTTGCTGTATTTATTTGTTTTCCTGAGAAACAGCTGTACAGTGCGATTTCATTTTGAGTTTATACGTTTCTGAGAAATGATTATGAAAATGAAATATCCAGTTGTTTATAATATTAACAATACTGGCTATGCATATGGAAATTTAAACCTAAGTTTAAGTCAGTCAAATATTGAATGACAATGCGACAATATTAGCAGAGGTAATATTAATGTCTTAATGACGTGTGCTGTGTGTTTCTTTCTGACTGAGTGACATACCACAGTCGTGTGAGCTGACGTTGAGCAGTGGTTGGTCCTTCAGTTCAGGTGGTCGGTCACAGAGCATGTGGTCAGTTCTCCTCAAAGTGACGCCTCTCTTCTGTAGCGAACTGACCATGTGGACCAGCATACAGTCGCATACAAATGGGTTACCACTCAGATCACTGAGAAAAAGAGAAAGACAGATTTATAGTCGTTACTGAATCATTTATAGTCGTTACTGAATCATTTATAGTCGTTACTGAATTTTTCATAGTGTTACTAATAAGTCATAGTCGTTACTGAATCATTTATAGTAGATACTGAATCATTTATAGAAGATACTGAATCATTTATAGAAGATACTGAATCATTTATAGAAGATACTGAATCATTTATAGAAGATACTGAATCATTTATAGTCGTTACTGAATCATTTATAGAAGATACTGAATCATTTATAGAGGATACTGAATCATTTACAGTAGATACTGAATAATTTAAAGTAGATACTGAATCATTTATAGAAGATACTGAATCATTTATAGTAGATACTGAATCACTTATAGAAGATACTGAATCATTTATAGTAGATACTGAATCATTTATAGAAGATACTGAATCATTTAAAGAAGATACTGAATCATTTATAGAAGATACTGAGTCATTTAAAGAAGATACTGAATCATTTATTGAAGATACTGAATCATTTAAAGAAGATACTGAATAATTTAAGGTAGATACTGAAACATTTATAGTAGATACTGAATAATTTATAGTAGATACTGAATAATTTATAGTAGATACTGAATCATTTATAGCAGATACTGAATAATTTATAGTAGATACTGAATCATTTACAGTAGATACTGAAACATTTATAGTAGAATCATTTATAGAAGATACTGAATCATTTTTAGTAGATCCTGAATCATTTATAGTAGATACTGAATCATTTATAGAAGATACTGAATAATTTAAAGAAGATACTGAATCATTTACAGTAGATACTGAATAATTTAAAGTAGATACTGAATCATTTATAGAAGATACTGAATCATTTATAGTAGATACTGAATCACTTATAGTAGATACTGAATCATTTATAGTAGATACGGAATCATTTATAGTAGATACTGAATCATTTATAGAAGATATTGAATCATTTATAGAAGTTATTGAATAATTTCTAGTAGATACTGAATCATTTATAGTAGTTACTGAATTTTTCATACCAGTTACTAATAAGTCATAGTAGATACTGAGTCATTTATAGTAGATACTGAATCATTTATAGTAGATACTGAATCACTTACAGTATATAGAAAACTAGTGAAATAATCCTGCAATTTAATACAGACAAACAGAATAACAACATGTGGCAATAAAAACAGATCTCTTCAGATGAGTGTGTATGAGTGTCTGACAGTAGTTACATGAGTTGTGTGGCCTGTTAATATGAAGATATCGCAACCAAAAGGGAATGAATCATTCATTAACCCACAGAAACAGAAAGAGAGAGAGAGAGAAAGACAAAAAGAAAAAGACAAAAGAAAATTGAACGAGAAAACGAGAGAGAGAGAGAGAGATACAGTGTGTAATATGGTGAGAAGGCTTCAGAGAGGTGACTGGAAGCGCTCCATTGGGTGGGAATATCACTGGATCTCACTCATTCATGCCAAAAATGTTAATGTCTTCCTCCCGACACTCAAACCGTGGAGCAGCCATCAGTTACTCTCTATTTGACACTCCCAATCACTGCAGCCAACGCACCAATTATGACTTGCATAAGAAGGCAATAAAAGGATGACATTACTGAAACGCACAGAGGAAGAAAATGAGACTGAAGAAGTGAAGGAAAGCAGAAAACACAACAACAAACTGCTCTTCTTACTGCATTACAAACGGAGCGTTTAAGGTGTGGAACTCCACGAGCACAGACGTCCGATAGAGCACTTTCACACCACGGCATTATAACAACACTGCTAACAATCCTGACCAACCATGAAAACACCGCTGTCCACACAACTGTACCACAGGCTAGGCTAACACCCTAGGCTAGGGTGGCCACATGTCCGGTTTTAGGCCAACTCCCAGTCCTCTGTCCGGCGCAGTACCTGGACGGACGCCTACTAGTCCTCTTTTCGGGATGAACTATTTAAAATGTTCACTCGCCAACAATATACCGTGTGCCATAATATGCCATAATCCATGTCAAAAGACACGCCTTGCATTTCATTGGTTTAACAAGGTCATGTGACTCACCTACCAGCTAACTGCATAAGTCGAGGGCACAAGTCGAGAGCACAAGTCGAGAGAACGAGTCGAGAGCACAACTCGAGAGCACATGTCTAGAGCACACGTCCAGAGCACGAAAACAGCAGCCTCATCAACAACGGAACAGAAGGTGAAGGAAGGTGCCTCGGCCTTCTCTAGACCACACTCTCGTCTTTATCTCTCTACAGCGCATTCACTCTTTCTCTGTCACTCGCTCTCTCTTTCTGTTCTATCTCTATCTCTTTCTTTATTCTCTGTTTACTCTCCCTCTCTCTCTACGTGTGTGTGTCCATCTGTGTGTGTGTACTCACATTGTAGTTAAATTAAATAATTTATCACATATTCTTCCCTCGATGGTGGTGACCTGGTTGTTGCTCAAATCTCTGCAAGAGGGAAGAGAGAGAGAGAGAGAGAGAGAGGAAAAACAGAGACAGAGAGAGGGAGAGAAGGAGGGAGAGAGAGAGAGAGAAAGAGAGAAAGTGGTTAGTAAATGATTTTACTGCGTTCCATTTCTACTACTACTGCTGCTTTTCACTCTCTCTCTCTCTCTCTCTCTCTCTCTCAATTTCTTTACATGTATGTGTGCCTGTTTTTCTCTCTGTTTTTCTTTCTGTCTTTCTCTCTCTCTCACTCCTTGTTTCTCTCTCTCCCTCTCTGTGCTTTCTCTGTGAATAATGGTTCTCTTGTTTGGCTGCTGGAGCAGCATATGGAAAAGCTCTGGAGTGATTTTGGTGTACCCGACAGGGATGGAGGTATGTTTGTGTGTGTGTGTGTGTGTGTGTGTTTATATGTGTGTGTGTGTGTGTTCATGTGTGTGTGAGAAGCAGAGCAGTTGAGGCCTGAAGCGATGAGATTTAATTGGTCTTAATGACCTTGTGATTGAAGTGACTGTGTGCGGGGACGTCTGACACTCTCCAGAGACATTCTGTTCAAGTCCCAAAACGATTCATTTAAGAATCAGTTCAAATCCAGTTGATTCAGTCACAATGTACGCTCAACGCTTCATTTATTCCTTAACTGATTCATCTTTATTCACTTCATTTCTGGTCCTAGATGTATTTGACTGTAGAATGAATCAGTGTTGACATGATCTTCTGGGTTTTGTTTGATCTACTGGATTGAATCAGTTTGCACTTCTGATTCAGTTTATTTAAGTTTGGTTGTGTTTAGCACTTTCCAGAAGTGTTCTGTCTGTTTAAGTTTGATTCATTCAGGAATCAGTTCAAATCCAATTGATTCAGTCACACTGTACAGTCAGTGTTTAATTTATCCATTAACTGAAGAATCTTTATTTGATTCGTTTTCTGTCCCACAGGTATTTGACTCTTTCGGGCTGATCTGAAATGACGCACTTTTGACACAAGCTTCTGAGTGGTATATGAATCACTAGACTGAATCAGTTTGTGTGTTTCCAATTCAGTACTACCTACCTGTTTAACAGTGTATATTTGTTGCTTTGTTGATCAATGAATTGATCTTTTTATGCAGTTCATTTAATGCCCTATAAGATTCAGCTTTGACTCTGATATGATTTTTGATTCACTTTATTTGAGTGTGTTTATTTGACACAATGCAGCGGTGGTCACCAGCTCTACTCCGGGAGATCTGGACCCTAATCAACCCGACCTGATCCACCTAATTACTGCCTTCTGAAGTCCTCGATTAGCTAAATGATGTATGCTAGATCAGAGATCTTCAGCAGGAGGGTTGGTGACCTCTACTCTACAGAGAATTTCTTGATAGTTTCATTATTGGCAGTAAAGACATATTTGATTTGTTTGAGAATCACTCTGACCTCTGATTCGCTGCTTCATTTATCCATTAACTGATTTTATTCTTGATATGCTTCCAGCTGTGAAGCTACTGAACTTGATTTGATTCAATTAAATGATTCAGTCTTAACTTCATTAATTGTTCATTTAAACGTTAATTTAATTTCAGGTTTTATATACTTCACTGGAGTGAATCGGTTTGTGCGTTTCTGATCCTGTTCATTTGCTTTTTGACTCTCTCTTGAGATTAAAAAGGCTCGTTTCGTTCATGAGAATAGGTTTGGCTCTCATCGATTCAACTGCAGTGTACATTGACCGCTTTGTTTGTCCATGAACTGTTTTTCAGATTTGATTCCTTTTCTAACTAAAATGATTCAGTGCTGATCTGGGCCTTTGGGTTTTATATGAATCACTAGACTGAATCAGCTTCCACTACACTGAATCAGTATATTTGGGTTTGATTCTTTCGTGTCTGTTTAATCCCAGGCAGGAAGGCAGGTTTGATCCATTAGAGAATCAGTTCAACTCCGTCCCAAATTACCTTGTGCATGTACCTCTCCACCAAGAATAGACTTGTCTCGGAAATCAGGCAGAATATTCATAAACAAACAATGTAATAACTTTCTGTGGAGGAGCGTTTATTGACTCGGTGAGTTTATCTAGAACAGACCATTTCACATCAAACCACACTGAACCACTTAAGACCAGTTACGACAGACCAACGTTGGTGGAATTACCCTTTAATGTTCACAGATGTCTATATATAATTGTATATGTGTCTATATGAATTGTTCTATACCCCGGAATATGGAACTTTGTTATGGCACCAGAACTTACAGTACGAACAGACAGATAACTCGGATGATTCAGTGTAGATATGGGCGCTGGGGTTTATACGAATCAGTGAACCGAATAGGTTTATGATTCAGTTCATTTGGGTTTGACTCTGTTTTGGACAAACCCAAAACACCAGATGAGCACACAAAAATGCTTGAGAACTAGAACACAGTGCTACCGCCCACACACGCCCACACACCCACACATCCACACACCCTCTCTCTCTCTCTCTCTCTCTCTCTCTCTCACACACACACACACCACACACTACTTACAGCACAGCTAACGAGCCACAGCCAAACACCCTGCGAGGAAGAGATGTAAGACGATTATTCTGGAGATACCTGAGAGACAGAGAGAGACAGAGAGAGAGAGAGAGAGAGAGAGAGAGAGAGAGAGAGAGAGAGAGAG
>CM067495.1:4150665-4163307 GCA_034552555.1 Semaprochilodus insignis
TACAACCCACACTCCTCCTGGTACAACCCAAACTCCTCCAAGTACAACCTATACTCCTCCTGGTACAACCCAGACCCTACCTAGTACAACCCACACTCCTCCTGGTACAATCTAAACCCCTCCAAGTACAACCCACACTCCTCCTGGTACAACCTAAACGCCTCCCAGTACAACCCACACTCCTCCTGATACAATCTAAACCCCTCCAAGTACAACCCACACTCCTCCTGGTACAACCTAAACCCCTCCAAGTACAACCCACACTCCTCCTGGTACAACCCCTCCTGGGTTTGGCTGTACTAGGAGTGTGAGTTGTACTGGGAGGGGTTTTGGTTGTACTAGGAGAAGTTTCAGTTGTACTGGAAAGAGTGTGGGTTGTACTGGGAGACGTTTCAGTTGTACTAGAGGGAGTGTGGGCTGTACTGGGAGGGGCTTTGGTTGTACTGGGAGGAGTATGGGTTGTACTAGGAGAAGTTTCAGTTGTACTAGAGGGAGTGTGGGTTGTACTGGGAGGGGCTTTGGTTGTACTAGGAGAAGTTTCAGTTGTACTGGAAAGAGTGTGGGTTGTACTGGGAGACGTTTCAGTTGTACTAGAGGGAGCGTGGGTTGTACTGGGAGGGGCTTTGGTTGTACTGGGCGGAGTATGGGTTGTACTAGGAGAAGTTTCAGTTGTACTAGAGGGAGTGTGGGTTGTACTGGGAGGGGCTTTGGTTGTACTGGCTGTAGTGGGTGTAAGCTGGGTGTGATGACTGATCCTTCATTAGAGGAGTAAATCATGTGTATGGTCGGCCGTTTTCCTTCTGAACTGTTAGACTGGATCAACAGCAGTCTGCAGTGAAACTCACGAGTGTTATTTCACACGTTCACCGTCATTTAGATCAGAGATCAGGAACCCTTACTACGAGCACGTCCAACTGATGATGGACCAACTGATGATGGACATACATCACACACACACACACACACACACACACACACACACACACACACACACACACACACACACACTGCAGGCTGGCATCCCCCCCTACACACGCACACATTCTCCAATCTGGAGCTGAGAACAGCTGGAGCAAAACTACAGGGTACTTTCCAGAGAGAGAGAGAGAGAGAGAGAGAGAGAGAGAGAGAGAGAGAGAGAGAGACCCATACTATCATAAACACAGAAACTCTATCTTTCTCTTTCTCTCTTTTTCCTTTCTCTCCTCTCCTTAACTGTCTCACTCCTTTACTGCTTTCTTCTTCCCCCTCACTCCTTCTCCTCTTTCTGTTCCTCTCTCTCGCTTTCTTCTTTACACCCCTCTCATTCTCGCCATTCTCCCCCCTCCATTCTTTTATCTCCCCTTCTTTTTTCTCTCTCTATATACATTCTTTTCTCTGCTCTCTCTCTCTCTCTCTCTCTCTCTCTCTCTCTATCGTTGTCTCTCCTCCTCTCCTTTCTGGTACATTCTGTCCTTTTTCGTGTGTGCTGCTGCAGTCCAGCTGGCTAGTGTGAACACACACACACTCACACAAAAACAGTAATGGAGGTAATGGACACACACAATCATGCACACACACACACGGCACACACACATGCGTGTGCAGCCCCTCCTATACATGCATGAAGCCCTTCTTCTCCTGATTAGTGCGGATGGATGCATACAATGAAAGAGGAGAAGAAAGAAGAATGGAAACTGGAGGAACTGGAGGTGTCTGAGTGAAATGAATAGCTGATTAACCCATTAACGAATGTTCAGTATTCAGCACTGTGACATACAGAACTGTGTAAAGCTACAGAGGAGCTGAGACTCCTAACAACCACCTGGAAGATCTGGTAGACCGCCAACCAGGTGCCCATCAGATAGACAGCACTTTAAGCTTCCGTCTTTGAGAGAGAGGAGAACATCAAGCTCCACTCTTACTTCAGATCTGAGAACATCCACAGGTGTTTCTGTCCATCCTTCCACTGTGAGAAGACACCTCAACACTATGGAGGTCTGAAAGGAGGTGTAGTCATTCAAGAAGCTCCTCACTGAGTAAAGGAGACAGACACAGCCAACAAAGATCAATGGACTGACCAGCCCAGAGTCCAGAACCTCAACGCCACTGAATGTGTTTGGGGTTATTTGGATCGTGAGAAGAAGCAGAACACCAGCTAAACCAACTTCTAAGACTGCACTTTGGAGGTGTGTCTGCAGGTTTCTTGGAGACACTGAAAATGAATTTCCTGAAAAGTTCAGAAGCCGTAATAAAGCCACAACATTCATATCAAAACTATCAGAACTGTTAACTGCTGTACATACCATGATATAAAGTATCCCAGAAATGGTAAATGGTTGAATAAGGAGAGTTCAGTACACAGAACTGACATACCATGAACCTCAAACACTGTTGTTCCTCCTTCAAGTACAAATCCTGCATTTTGAAAAGAGGACGGTAAACAGGCCGATTCCAAAATCCTAGCCTAACTGTTAGATAACAGACTTGGTTATACCAACTCAAGTTCCAGCCCAACAGGAAAGAACGACAACGGAGCAACAGCAATCGCAGACTATGTGGAGAATCTACCGTTCCAGGTTGTGAAGAGGATATTGGCCCTTTCATACTCTTTCCAAGGAACCCAACTATCAGCGGGCATGCAGCTCATCTTTTAATGAGGCTGAAGTTCTTAATCTAATGTTCCATTCCACCTTAAAGGCTACAGCTTGTACAGCTGCCAGAATGCAACTGTGGTACCATTTAAGGTGGAACAGAAACAACCCGGTGAATAGGAAAAACAACCCGGTGAATAGGAAAAACAACCTGGTGAATAGGAAAAACAACCTGGTGAATAGGAAAAACAACCTGGTGAATAGGAAGCTAATCTCAGCTCAATCTTTAGGACGTTCCTGGAAATAGCTGCTAGTTTTCGCTGCACTCTTCACTCCGCACAGTTTCACAAACTTTGGACAACATACATACAGCGAAAATTATACTTTAGGCCAGACATCAGACATCTAGCGAGCCAGAGACCAAAGAGATACAAAGACAGATCAGAGAGAGAGACCAGAAACCAGAGAGAAACACACAGGGAGACAAATAGAGAGAGACCACAGAAAGACATCAATACAGACAAAAAGGGGAGACCCGAAACCAGAGAGAGACAAGGAGAGAGACCAGAGACTATAGAGAGACAAGAGAGACACAGAGAGAGACAAAGAGGGAGACCAAAGAGAAATATAGATAGAGACCAGTAAGGGACCAGAGACAGAGACAAGGAGAGAGACCAGAGAAAGACAAGGAGAGAGACCAGAGACTAGAGAGAGACAAGAGAGACACACAGAGAGACAAAGAGGGAGACCAAAGAGAGATACAGATAGAGACCAGTAAGACAAAGAGACAAAGACAAACAGAAAAGACCAAAGAGAGAGAGAGAGAGAGCGTGAGAGAGAGAAAGGGAGAGACCAGAGACCAGTGAGAAACACAGTAAAAGACAAAGAGAGAGACCAGAAAGAGATACTGAGAGAGACAAAGAGAGAGACCAGAGGCCAGTCATAGACACAGAGCGAGACAAATGCAACATCACAGAACCATTACGTCATGTGAACCACTGTGTTAGTGATGGACGTGACCATGTAGCCTTAGTGCTGATTAGATTCCCAGTTTTATCTCATACAGTCTGTTACATCACAGCCGAACTGCTTTATCTAGTAACCCCTTTAATTTAAACACAGGGCATGGAGTAACACCACACCACGCTAACATCACTTCCACAAACACCGTCACACGTCACCGCAGCGCCGCCAGTACCTCAGCCTTTTTAATCAGAGGCTCAAACTGTGTAGAGCACATAAACACAGCGGCACATTTCAGTGCTTTAAATCAGCCGAACTATAATAACCGCAATATAAACAACATTATTTACACTTCAATAACCCCAACCAAAACATCTGAAACCATTCAGGACTGATCACATGGCTGAATAGCAGGAATCAAGCACAAGAGGCCACCGGCTGCTCAGAACAATGAGCGATGGTGATGAGTTGGGTGCAGGTGTGGCATATAGCGCGAGTGAACATACCCCATACCTCACAACACCACCGCACAAATCAGCCCAAACAAAAACAATACACTTTAAAGGGTTAACTCTGACTGGATCTCACCGAGCACCTATCAAAATACCGCAACACATACACAATGATCCGCACTACAGCGTGATGTAACAGAGCACCAGCTGCAGACTGACTCACTGAACCGCTCGCCAATCAACTCACTGAATCACCGTTCACTCAGCCAAACTGACTCAGTCCGGAGAAGAGCTTCACTCTGTTCCTGATTCACTGGAACTGAATGAGAAACTGCACTTTGAACTCATAACCAGCACTGGATAACCTGAAATCATATCCAGTAGTGAAGGATTCAACACCATATCGACTATTCAACACCAGGCGACTAATGTGTTACACTCATCATCTAGAGAACAGATACACCCAGAAGGAGGTGTGGGATTGCAGGGCTGTTGGGAAGGAAGATAAAGGTTACCAGGAACAATAAATGATGATCAGTTTAGACTGATATGATCAACATTTATTGAGCTACACATACAGAAGCGGTGTCTCCGTCACGTCCTGTCTGGTCTTGCCCCTGTTTCTCTCTGTTTTCTCTGTTTTTCTGTTTCTGTCTTTCTCTTGTCATTTCCATGTGCCCTTTGTTTTGGTTATTGCTCCTCCTGTTTCCACCCCCTTGTCAGGCCCCTCACCTGTCCTTAGTTTCTAGCTCCGCCCCTTCCCAGGTGTTCCTCGTTAGTCCTTGTTCTTTTATACTCCCTGTCGTTCCCTTTGTTCTTGCTTGGCGTTTTGTCACGATGTCAGTCGTGTTTTGTAACCCTGGTGCAGCCGTCTGCCAATGGTGCTGGCACTAATAGGATGACTCATTGAGGGCGCCACTGCTCTCTAAGTCTTTGCAGTTGTGGAGGGTCACTCCACGCATGGGATCTCTCCCAGATCCTTCATGTCGCTGGTGGGTGCCTTCTTCTATCCACTGCCGTCAACAGCATGCAATGGTAATATCGGCACGTCAGGAATGGCAATAGTCCGACAAGACCATCCCGCTTACCGGAGCCCTACGATGTGACCCCTCTCGAGCTCTTCCAATTGCTCGAATTGCTATGAACTCTTCGCTGAGACATACTTCGCTAGCAATGGATGCTAACAACACAACAACACAGGTCAGAATGGAAAGCATGCACAACAGGACGACCTTATATAGTCAATCAGGTACATAGACCAGGTCCGTCCTTGCTTATGTCACATGTGCGGCCGAGCGTGACACTTGAATCATTTGCATGTCACATGATGTCAAACCTACCCAACCAACTTTCATTCCTGTCGGTTGATTCCTTCTGGGTGCAGCTATTTTTTCGATGAGTGTGAAGAATCAGTCTCTGGGAAACGGCTCGATCCAGCAAAGAATGACTCACTGAACCTTCTGCTGACTGATGCACTGAATCGCTGAGTCAGTATCGTCCTGAGGCAGCAGTCTGAGAAGCCTCTGCCTGAGTGGTATAGGACTCAGTGAATCAGTGATTCATATGATTGCATAACCGCACTGCACATCCGTAACTGATTACTGTGAGGGAACGGCAGTTTGTAGTTATTCACAGGGATTAATGTTCAATGAAGTTAATGATTATTCATTATTCCTCCAGCACGCGCCGCAGCGCTATGATTCATCAGAACACCAAGCGGAGCTCACAGGAACGGCTTCTTTAACCGGCGCCTTCATCTGCTTTAATAAGAAGCGCTTATTACAGTGCACGAGAACAACACATCCGGTTAGAGTCAGAATCATAATGACTCTGTTGATTTTATCAGCTCCTCTTAAAACATGCTGTACAGTCCATCTGGTTCTCCGTACACCCTGTTAACCCGTTCTTCAGTGGTCAGGACCACCACAGAGTGAGTATTATGTGGGTGGTGGATCATTCTCAGCACTGCAGTGACACTGACGTGGTGGTGGTGGTGTGTTAGTGTGTGTTGTGCTGGTGTGAGTGGATCAGACACAACAGTGCTGCTGGACAACTCAGTGACACTGGTGGACTGAGAATCGTCCACCAACCAGAACAATCCAGCCAGGAGCGTCCTGTGGGCGGCGTCCTGTGGGCAGCAACCTGTGAGCAGCAACCTGTTGGGCAGCGTCCTGTTGGGCAGCAACCTGTGAGCAGTGTCCTGTTGGGCAGCGTCCTGTTGGGCAGCGTCCTGTTGGTTGGGCAGTGTCCTGTTGGTTGGGCAGCAACCTGTGAGCAGTGTCCTGTTGGGCAGCGTCCTGTTGGGCAGCGTCCTGTTGGTTGGGCAGCGTCCTGTTGGTTGGGCAGCAACCTGTGAGCAGTGTCCTGTTGGGCAGCGTCCTGTTGGTTGGGCAGCGTCCTGTTGGTTGGGCAGCGTCCTGTGGGCAGCGTCCTGTGACCACTGATGAAGGACTAGAGGATGACCAACACTGCACTGTGCAGCAGCAGATGAGCTATCGTCTCTGAGTGTACATCTACAAGGTGGAGCAGCAAGGTAGGAGTGTCTAATAGAGTGGACAGTGAGTGGACACAGTGTTTAAACACTCCAGCAGCACTGCTGTGTCTGATCCACTCACACCAGCACAACACACACTAACACACCACCAGCACCATATCAGTGTCACTGCAGTGTTGAGAATGATCCACCACCCACATAATACCTGCTCTGTGGTGGGCACCACCTCTACACCCTCAGGAAGGTACGACTAGAGAAGACAGAATGTCTTTGCGGTCATAAACACCATATATGACATATAACAAATACATGTCATTAGAACTACAGCTAGATACATACCAACTCATCATTCATAAGGCACTTTCTGTTGGAAGGTTGGAAGATATTTAATAAGACTATTATTAGACAGATTATTAAGCCCAATGTAGCCAGTATCGACAAAAGAGAGCCGGGGCGAGATGCAATCTCCGAGAGGTTGAGAGAAGCTATTTTCACTCGGGGAATGAACAGAATCGGATATGATGGAGGAGAGCAGCTTTATTGAGGGTGGCGACAGCGCTCCTCTACAAATGAGAATAAGACTAAAAATAAATCTACCATCTGCTGCCAAAACAAGTCCTTCTTCTCTTTCTCTCTCACAGACACACTCGCTCACTCGCTCGCTCGCTGTCTCCTTCTCGCTGCAGGGATGCGCACTGTTATCGCCCTGAAACAGGTCTGCAGCACCGCTCATTTAGGATCAGCTACTAGCAATTAAAACTCTCTACCCGTACATGTTCTGGCTCCTTAGCGGAGCAGGGTTTGGAGTGGACCCGAGCCAGAGCTGAATTGGTGGAAACGGTGATCCGGCAGCAGCGTGCCGGGAACAGACCCAGCGCAGTCACAGGCCAGAGGCTCAAAGTCGGAACACGGCCGGATAAAAGGGCCATGCTTTTTGTTGGTGTTTAGCAGCGGCGCAGCTTTTAGCCTCAAATGGCTTCATTCATCATCCGGCATTTGCCTAATACAACAAGCATGAATCATGTAGTCTCATAATTACATTTAAACAATTACAGAACTGTGCAAAAGTTTGGGCGCCCCTGGTCTGGCACTATGCTTGATGGAAGTGAATACACTCATCATCGAAAGAACAGCTGCACAAATAGCTGCACCCAGAAGGAATCAACCGACAGGAATGAGGCTTGGTGGGTAGGTTTGACATCATGAGACATGCCAAGGATTCAAGTTTCGTGCCCACGCATGTGACGTAAGCAAGGACTGGACTCTGTACCTGACTGACCCAACAGCCCCGATTGTGGACATTCAGTGAGCAGTGATGCCTCCATGAGTCATCCTGTTAGTGCCAGCAACATTGGCAGACGGCTGCACCACGCAGGACTACATGCACACAGACCGCTACGAAGGCTGTCCTTAACACCACATCAACGTCACCAAAGACTGCAATGGTGTCGTACCAGACTGTCATGGAGTGACTCAGAATGACAGCGGGTCATCTTCAGTGACGAGTCGCGCTTTTGTCTTGGTGGAGACGACCGACGAATCAGTGTGCGGAGGCACCGCGGTCAGCACCAAGATGAGCGGTTTGTTGTCACGCATCACACGCCCAGAAGGCCTGGTGTCACTCCACCTCCACCCCTACCGCACCATCTGCAGGAACTGTGTGAGAATCTTCAAGCTGCATAGGATGGATTATCACAGGACACCGTTAGGAACCTCTACAACTACAATCGAGACGTCTGACATGTTGCATTAGCAAACACGGCGGCCCGACGTCATAGTGAGAGACACTACTTCTGTATGTGTAGCTCAATAAATATTGATCATATCAGTCTAAATGTATCATCATTTATTGATCCCGGTAACCTTTATCTTCCTTCCCAACAGCACTGCAATCCCACACCTCCTTCTGGGTGCAGCTGTTCTTTTGATGATGAGTGTATGCACAGTGTACGCTTCCGTACAGGCCACGTTTTTTGCTTTATTCTCTCCCTGATGTGTTAAATTCAGCACATAGAAGGTGATTGTGCGTTAAGGTGTGTTCTCGGTCGAGGGTGTGTTCACTTATTTCCCACTCTGAAAATCAACACAAACGCGGAACCAGACCAGGAGCGCCCAAACCTCTGCAAAGGACCGTATCTCCGGGCCGCTCCTACCAACGGACTCCCTTTCCGCCCTCCTCTCTGCTTATTACCTTCTCTCGTCTTTTTCTGTATTTATGACTTTCCGGAATGTCCGTGCTTCTGTGTGGAGGTGATGTCATCAGGCGTGGTCGCCATGGCAACAAAACAAACCTCTCCGACGCATATGGCCAGCAAACTCAGACTTAAACAGCTCTTTCTCACACACACATACACACACCCACACACCCACACACACACAGAGCTCCTAACTTCCAGAAGCATCTGAAAAAGAGGAGCTGAAGATTCACAGAAGCGCTCATATTTCTCTCCTCCTCGCTCGCTCGCTCGCTCCTCGGTAGTATAAACACCATTCTCAGGGCCTGGCGTGGCCAGGACCCCGAGGAGGATTGTGGGTAAGAGAGAGTCCCCGGTGGATTCTGGGAGACTGGAGTAGGAGGCCATGAGGCCCGAGACGGGAAAACCTATCGGAGCAGCGCAGTCCAGCAGCAACTGGATCCAACCAGAACTGTTGCTACAGACCAGCACCGCTGATCAGAGAGAGAGAGAGAGAGAGAGAGAGAGAGAGCGCAAAAGTTGCAGAATACAAATACAACTGATTTAAACTGATCTCTGACAATGATTACCTGCAAGGGTGAAACTCTCAGACTAAGGTAGCACCAGGTTTGCCTGATATTCCTATGTCTGCAATGTCTGAACTTTCAGCTACAACGGAGGGCAGCACAGAGCCTACGTCACACGTTTCGTTTAGAGTCTGTCGGTTTAGCCCGGAAAGGGAAACATGGAAAGACTACCGTGGTGTCCAAAGGCTACCGTGCATCAGACCAGCAGACTGTACAAAGCTCATCAGTAGCACAGAAGAAGCATTGCGGAAAACTTAACTCTTCACAAACTCCGGAAACAACTAGTCGGATCATCCCTGAAATGAGTATCATCCCGAGTAGGCAGACTTTCATAAAAACACTCTGGACTGGGCTAGGAATGTCTGCTCAGGTGAAAACAGATGACGCATGTGTCTGTTTACCGTGATTTTGTAGTCTGGGTTATATAGTACATGCTGGTATATACGCTTATATACACTCGTCCTCAGGCAAATAATAGCTGCACCCAGAAGGAATCAACCAACAGCAATGAAACTTGGTGGGTAGATTTGACACTGCGAGGCATGCAAATGGTTCAAGTTTCACATTCAGCTGCACATGTGAAGTAAGCAAGCACAGGCCTTATCGCTGTACCTGACTTCCTGTTGCACATGCTTTCCATTCAGCCTCGTGCTGTTGTGTTGGTAGCATCCTTTGCAAGCAAAGTACATACAATGCAGGACGACATGCACGCAGACCGTTACGGCGACTGCCCTTAACACCACGTCAGTATCACCAAAGACTGCAATGGTGTCGTGCCAGACTGTCATGGAGTGACTCAGAATAGCAGCGGGTCATCTTCAGTGACGAGTAACACTTTTGTCTTGGTGGAGACGACCAACGAATCCGTGTGCGGAGGCACCGTGGTCAGAGCCAAGATGAGCGATTTGGCCTGGTGTGACTCCACCTCCACTCCTACCGCACAATCTGCAGGAACTGTGTGAGGATATTCAAGCTTCATGGGATGGATTCTCACAGGACACCATTAGGAACCTCTACAGCTCCATGCTGAGACATCTGGTATGTTGGGTTAGCAAACTTGGCGGCCTGACGCCATACTGAGAGACAGACTTCTGTATGTGTAGCTCAATAAATATTGATCATATCAGTCTAAATGTGTCATCATTTATTGATCCTGGTAACCTTTATCTTCCTTCCCAACAGCACTGCAATCCCACACCTCCTTCTGGGTGCAGCTGTTCTTCAGATGATGAGCGTATGCAGCATTAGGCATCCTTTACTTTTAATGGAAATCAGTGGAACCAGACATTTTTTTTGGTCCATCCATCACGAAATTTACACACAGCGTACCGGTCGACAGCCATTTTCAGATTACATCAGAACCTGAAAGACGAAGATACAAGGTTTTGTTCCAACAGCAGCGACGTGAGGAGAAAAATGATGACTGCTGCTGCACGACTTACTAAAGAGCATGCTTGTTGTTTGTGAACGGTGCGACTGCACTCAATGCCATAATTAACAGAATGTCCATTCTGCATATGCACGGTCCTGTCTCACATCTCTGTGATGAGCACTGTCACAGCTATGCAAGGCTGAAGGAAGTCAGAATCCACTGTGATAAAGTCTGGCTCATCTGATGGGAATTTACCCTATTCAGCACAACGACTAGGAAAAGATTAGCTCCCCTCCAATCACGAGCAAACCATGACTTGAAGCTCTACCTCAATCAGTCCTTCCGAGAGCAATTCTAGATTTTCCAAAGGCAAGACTTCCTGGTCTGGGTTTCCCCGGCTAGCACAATTTCTAAATGGTACAATGAGCAGCTTTCTACCATTTAAGATGACCTCGAAGCTAAGATGCTCTTTGGAAACTGGGTCCTGATCAGTAAGAGAGGCATATTCTCTTTTCCTGGACGTGTGGAAGTGATAGAGCCAATCTCGGGGTGGACACGATCTACTGCCGCACAGCTGTGATCTTACAGAGACTCTGTGTGCTGCCAAATAATGCTCCTGGAGATATGGGCTGGAGATATGGGCTCTGTGTCTAAAAAAAGAGCTGAAGGCAAACAAGAGTAAAACCCTCAACACCAGAGAATCATCGACAAGCAAGAGTCAGTATCACCTGCAAAAGTACGGAGAGAAAAATTTATATCAAAGATTCATCATCAGAAAATTCGTGTTTGGTGTGCATCGCGTTTTGGTATCACCACTTATTGACTATCCAGAGGTACTTACAGTGGTTAAAAAGAGCATGACGCCACGTGACGTGCAGATATCGGCTCTTCCTCTAACCAGTGTGATGAAAAGGAGCATTGGCGTCCTCCCTGAAATATCCAAACGTCAACAGATATGCAATTTCCTTACGTGGATTAAAGTACGTACACTCCTCCATACATCACTGTCAAACCGAAACCAAGTATTGCCAGTTACGTGCTAATGATTAGAACACCATTAGAGAGGAACCTGCCTTATTTAGAGCTCGGATATCTGGTATGGTTTGCTGTCGACTTTCTGAGAGGAAGTTGTAGATGTTTATAAGTCTGGGAAAACATTTAAGAAGATATCCAAAATATTGGAATTCAATCATTGTGCTGTCCAGAACGACACAACTACAAGTGGAGGGAACTTAGGAACATTCCTGACTTGTCCAGGTCAGGTCGCCCCAGCCTATGTACCCCATAATAACTAGTATTGCTGCAGCCTATCCCAGCACTCATTGGCCAGAAGGCAGGAAACACCCTGGACAGACCACCAGTCCATCACAGGGCAGACACACAGACATACACATTTACTCACACCTAGGGGGCAATTTAGCCTCTCCAGCATTCTCAGCACCTGACAACATGTCTGTGGACTGAAAACCGAAGCACCTGGAGGAAAACCACACAAACTCCACAGTGAAAGGACTCCAGACACCCCAGTCAGGAATCAGCCCCAGGCCCTTCTTGCTGGGAGGCAACAGCGCTCCCTGCAGTGCCACCATGCCACCCTATATAAGTACTGTTTAACTGAATATCAAAGACTGCGATGACCGCATACGTCAAATCCAGACCAGCACTGTTTGTCCTGCAACGCTGTTATATTCTAGAACACTGCTACACTGTACAGCACCGTTTGTCCTGCAGCGCTGTTATATTCTAGAACACCGCTACACTGTACAGCACCGTTTGTCCTGCAACGCTGTTATATTCTAAAACACCGCTACACTGTACAGCACTGTTTGTCCTGCAACGCTGTTATATTCTAAAACACCGCTACACTGTACAGCACTGTTTGTCCTGCAACGCTATTATATTCTAGAACACCGCTACACTGCACAGCACCGTTTGTCCTGCAACGCTGTTATATTCTAGAACACCGCTACACTGTACAGCACCGTTTGTCCTGCAACGCTGTTATATTCTAGAACACCGCTACACTG
>CM067495.1:4193301-4237897 GCA_034552555.1 Semaprochilodus insignis
GGGATTAACATAACCGGGGATTACTTCTATAGTTGATCCGATAGTAGGGGATTGATATAACCCGGGGTCATTTCTATGGTACATTTTATAGCACTAGATAATTATAACCTGATATTCTTTCTATATCCTGGGGTTATTTATATGGTTCATTTTATAACACAGGATTCATATAACCTGGGATTATTTCAAATGGTAATATTACAGCAAAAGAGAACATATAACTTGACATTATTTCTACAGTTCATTTGATAACATGGGATTAATATAACCTGGGTTTATTTTTTCTATTGTTCTTTTTATAACATGAGTTTAATATAACCTGGGATTACTTCTATAATTGGCCTTGCAGTATGGGATTAATATAATCTAGGGTTATTCCATAGTTCATTTTATAGCACAAGTTTAATATAACATGGGATTATTTCTATGGTTCATTTTATTTATCAGTTTATTTTTTATTTGTTTCTATGGTTGGTTTCACAGTATGGGGTTAATGTAACCAGGGATTATCGCTTTGGTTTGTTTTATAACATGGGATTAATATAACCTGGGATTATTTTTTCTATTTTTCTTTTTATACCATGAGTTTAATATAACCTGGGATTAATTCTATTGTTGGCCTAGAGTTATTTCTATGGTTAATTTTATAGCACAAGCTTAGTATAACATGGGATTGTTCCTCTGGTTCGTTTTATTTATCCGTTTACTTTTTATTTGTTTATATGGTTGGTTTCACAGGATGGGATTAATATAACCTGGGATTATTGCTATATCTTATTTTATAGCATACTTTTAGAACAATTTTATAGCACAATTTGGTTTTTTTTTTTGGCAGAGGAACCCACCAACACTGTCTGTGAAATGTTACTGACACGGTGGATTTGGATGGAGTTAATCTGACTGACTGAGATATTCCGAAACATCAGCGCACTGTCCTTTATAAAACTGTCTTGCACACAAAGTCTATAAACTGTGGCTTTACAAAGCAGACCTTCTGGAACTGCTTCAGCTGAGTTGTTTGCTCTCCACATACTGTATTTATTGCATTCCTGTTGTAGTATCCACTCATTTGTTCAAGGGAACAGAAGAGAAACCAGATTTTAAGAAGTTGCTAAATATCAGTGTTCCGGCCTATGTAGAATTCCTTCTGACTGACTCGGTAACGGCAGAAAACTTGGAATCGGTTTCAGCTAAATTGGCAGTAAAGGCCAAATTCCTTCTGTTTCTGTGTATTTCCATCATCTTTGTTTGGACAAACTTCCCTGTATGACCATCAGGAGGAGCTTTCTGCCTGTGTCGCGTGTCTCTGTAAGTGCTGACTTGATGTTTGTATTATAGTTTGTGCCCATATTCAGCACTTTGCTCCTATGATCATATTCTTCTCCTGCCTGTAATGTCAGTACGGGTCTACACAGTGTGTGAAACACCCCAACGGGGACATGAGGGAAGAAGCAAACTGACGCTCTTTTGTTTGTACGGAAGCTTAAAAGACTGTTATGATCTATGTGCTTCCTGACAGCCAGGAACAGCACAACGTTTAATTGTCTTCCACTCTTGTAACTCTGGAACTCCAGTTCATCTGCTGGAACGACACCCTGGATCACTTCAGCGGGGGGCTAAAGTACTATAGACTGAATGGACATTAATTTATAAAAGTGTTGTGATGTCACAACAACGATGAATTCAAAATAAAGGAAAGGAAAACAAGTATCTCCAAAATCAAAAAAACTAAATTAATTTCAATGTAAGTCAATGGAACCAGACTTTTGTCCAGGCAGTTTTGGGCCATTTCTGTTGGTCCATTCATCATGAAATGTTCACACAATGGAAACAGCAGCTGCTGTGGTCATATGATGCATTAAAAGTGAAAATTAACAAAAATGTAGATACATGTTTTTCATTGGACAGCAAAGAAATGGGATGTTTTCATATCACAAGATATCACAAGAATATAAACTGGGATTATTTCTATAGCTGTATTAGAATATAGGATTAATATAACCCCATATTATTTCTATGGCTCTTTTTTAAACATAGGATTGATATAGCCTGAGGTTAGTTCTATGGTTCATTTTATAATTGTCCCCTGGGACAAGACGAGGAGGCAGGATGTAAGTGTAAGTCTTTAATGAAGAACAAATGAAAATCAAAACCAAAGCAACCAACAAACTAAAACCGACTGGGAACAGGGCTACAAAAACAAGAGACATGGAGACAAAACACCAAGCAAGAACAAAGGGAACAGCAGGGAGTAGAAACGAACAAGGAGTAACAAGGAACACCTGGGAAGGGGCGGAGCTACAAACTAAGGACAGGTGAGGGCGGAGACAGGAGGAGCAATAACCAAAACAAACAGAAGCACATGGAACAGGACAACAAAAGGCACATGGAGGTGACAAGAGGAAAAGAGACAAACAGGGGCAAGACCAGACAGGACGTGACAATCATTTGGGATTAATATAACCTGACATTGTTTCGATGGTTCTTTTTATAATTTGGGATTAATATAACCTGAGATTGTTTCGGTGGTTCTTTTTATAATCTGGGATTAATATAACCTGACATTGTTTCGATGGTTCTTTTTATAATTTGGGATTAATATAATCCTGACATTGTTTCGATGGTTCTTTTTATAATTTGGGATTAATATAACCTGAGATTGTTTCGATGGTTCTTTTTATAATTTGGGATTAATATAACCTGACATTGTTTCGATGGTTCTTTTTATAATTTGGGATTAATATAATCCTGACATTGTTTCTATGGTTCATTTTATAGCACAATATTAATAGAACCTGGGATTATTTTCATGGTTCATTGTATATTATATTAAGTATATAATATGTAACATTTTATTTTAGCACAATTTGTAGCACAATTTGGTTTATAGCATAGTAATATAATAATCTGGGAATATTTCTGTGATTAGTTTTAGTTTAAAGTAAAACTGTTGGCACCCACTAACGATGTCCATGAAATGTAACTGACACGGTGGATTTGGATGGAATTAAATGAGGTATTGTGAAAGATCATTTTCACACAGTGTAACTGCCAACTGCTGCGATCAAATCATGTTTTTAATTGGACAGCAACGAAACGGGATTTACACAATACATTCATCTTTCATTTCCATAACCGTTCGCTCCCAAATCCGTACCCCTCAGATCTAGAAACTTGATATTTTGAAGATATTTCTTTGGTAAAGCAAACATCCATGGTTGTGATGTCACACATAATCAAACAGAAAACATTTTGTTTTTGCAGCTGAGCTTCCATATATGGGCTGTATGTCCTGGAGAGTGTTTACTGGAATGTTTACTTACTACATCAAAAGCTTTTATTTCAGGAAAAGCAGGAAAATGAGATTCAGCATGAAATGGGCCCCCTAAGGCGCTATTTCTGGACGGCAGCATCCAGAACATGTGTTCTTTATATGTTTTCAGCCTGAGGTTGAACTCCAGCATCCTCCCTCAGTGCCCTGTGGATTCGGCCCAAATCACAAACTGCTGATGTTTCCTCTCCAGATCCGCTCGTACTTCTGACAGTTAGTTAGGAAGTTAGGCTCCCTGTTCTACTGCACATATATACAGTATACGCTCTCACTGAGCACCTCCCTGTATCTACACTCAGTGTCCGTTTATCAGCTCCACGGACCATATAGGACACTCTACAGTTCTACAGGTACAGACTGGAGTCCATCTGTTTCTCTGTATACTCTATTACCCTGTTCTTCAATGGTCAGGACCCCCACAGGACCACCACAGAGCAGGTATTATGTGGGTGGTGGATCATTCTCAGGGCTGAGGTGCACCCAGTAAAGTGCACCCAGTAAAGTGACTGGTGAGTGTATGTGGTAACAACATGCATAGTCACAAGTGTCTTGATATCTAATGGATCGTTTAACCCAAAATTAATCATTTGAGGTGGACACAATGAGAACCGGCCAAATGACCTCAGGTGTGGAACAATATCATGTTGTCCTATCACTGTAAAGTCCTCACAAGGATAGCAGGACAAGAACACACACAGACACACACACACACAGACACACACACACACACACACACACACACACACACACACGCACGCACACACACACACACACACACACACACACACACACACACACTCCCCGTACACCTACACGCGAGCTCACAGACTGTTCAGCGGGTGCGGGAGCAGGAATGTCCTGTAGTGAGTCTGAGTAACTAATCCAGCGGGTGCTGAAGAGGAGTGTGCCGGTCGCTGCTGAGCTCTAATCTGGATTACAGCACATGTGTGTGAATGAAGCTGTTCAGGAATCTAACAACAGGAGTCAGCACGAGACACCAACTCACTGCAGGTATCCCCCTCTCTCTCTCTATCACTCTCTCTCTCTCTATCACTCTCTCTCTCTGTCTCTCTCTCTATCTCTGTCTCTGTGTCTCTCTCTCTATCCCCCTCTCTCTGTCTCTCTCTCTTTTTGTGTCTCTCCCTATCTCTCTCTCTCTGTCTCTCTCTCTCTATCTCTCTCTCTTACTGTCTCTCTCTCTATCCCTCTCTCTTACTCTCACTCTCTCTCCCTCCCCCTCTATCTCTATCCCTCTCTCTTATTCTCTGTCTGTCTCTCTCTCTGTCCCTCTCTCTTACTGTTCTCTCTCCAAGTCTCTCTCTCTCTATCCCCCTCTCTCTATCTCTCTCTCTTACTGTCTCTCTCTCTATCTCTACCCGCTCTCTCTCCCCCTCTCTCCCCCCCCCCCTCTATCCCTCTCTCGTACTCTCTCTCTCTCTATCCCTCTCTCTTACTCCCTCTTTGTTCTCTCTCCTATTCTTTATCTCGCTTTCACGCTCTGTCTATCTCTCTTTCTCTCTCTCTACCTCTCACAGTGATCTCTTTTTCCTTTCTCACTCACTCACTCACTCACTCACTGTTCTCTTTTTCTCTCTGAGCTCTCTCTCTGTTTGTGCTCTGTCTTTTTCTTTCTGTGTTCTCTCTCTCTCTCGCTTTCTCACTGCGTTCTTTCTTTTCCTCTCTCTTTCTCTGTCTGTGCTCTCTCTCTCTCTCTCTTCCCCTCTCTCTCTTCAACACTGTAGATGTTCCGTAAGCACATTCCGGTGTAAGACTGCAGGAGACTAATGTTAATATGACCCTGTAGATGCTAATGGTAGCCACGTTCACATGCAGCCTGATAATCTGTTAATCTCACTAACAGCTCAATACGTATAGCTAACGTCTGTGTAGTCCTCAGTCGGAATAGACTAGTACGATTGAGGTCGTTCTGAATGCAATTTCTACCAACCTGAGCGAGGTGGATAGTCCTGTAAATGACCGAAGAATCAATAGAAGAACAATAGCCACGTAAACACCTGCATCCGATCACATTCCCAATCGGACAGTTTACAGATGTTTAGACCATGACAGGATCCAGAAACTGGTCTGCAGAGGAGACGAAGTTTATGCTTCGACCTTTACAAGACTTAAGAATAGTTAGCTGGATGGCCAGCCGTAAAGCCCGCGGTAACAAGCTGTTCAGACGAGTATATGAGCAAATAAAGGCCAGTGGATTTACACCAGCGATTCAGCACCAGTAAAAACAGATAGTAATTTCTCAAGTCAGTGCATTACAAAGCTAAACAAAGCTCAGGTTTTTCGTCTCCCGCTGGACTCACGTGAGGTTTGTTGTCCTGGTCTAACCTAATTAACAGTGTGCATTATATTAAAATTAAAATGTGCTATTTTTAAACTGTAAACCTGCTAATTTAATACTTCATCTTTAACACTTCATAGCTGTTTTAATTGTAGATGCTAAACCAACACCTCAGTTGTATTATCACACTGTAGATGCAAATCCAACACTGTAGATGCAAATCCAACACTGTAGATGCTAATCAACACTGCAAATGCTAATTCAACACTGCAAATGCTAATCCTACACTGTAGATGCTAATTCAGCACTGTAAATGTTTTATACTCCAACAGTGTAGATGTCAATCCAACACTGCACATGCTAATCCAATACTGTAGATCCTAATCCAACACTGCAGTTGCTAATACAACACTACAGATGTTAATCCAACATTGTGCATGCTAATCCAACATATTATAGCTGTTTTAATTAAACTTGTACATGTTAACACCTTTGCTGTTTTAACTCAAAACTGTAGATGTGTTAATTTAATCTAACACTGCAGATTGTAATCCAACACTGCAGATTCCAAAGCAACACTGTAAACACTAATTCAGCACTGTAGGTGCTTTTTAATCCAACACTGCAGGAGGTAATCCAACACTGCAGGTTCCAAACCAACACTGTAAACACACTGTAGGTTTTTGGAATCCAATTTTGTAATCAAACATTGCACATGCTAATTCACCACTGTAGGTGTTTTGTAATCCAACACTGCAGATGCTAATTCAGCACTGTCAGTGTTTTGTTATTCAACACGGCATACACTAATTCAGCACTGTCAGTGTTTTGTAACCCAACACTGCACACACTAATTCAGCACTGTCAGTGTTTTGTAATCCAACACTGCAGGCGCTAATTCAGCACTGTCAGTGTTTTGTAACCCAACACTGCACACGCTAATTCAGCACTGTCAGTGTTTTGTAATCCAACACTGCACACGCTAATTCAGCACTGTCAGTGTTTTGTAATCCAACACTACACACACTAATTCAGCACTGTCAGTGTTTTGTAATCCAACACTGCACACACTAATTCAGCACTGTAGGTGTTGTGCATTGTTTGCGCAGTGGTAATAATATTTACTCAGCTGTGTTACTGTCATCATTTCACAGCTTTGTTTTTTTATGCTCAGCTGGAACTAAGCTCAGTAGGTGTTCATTCATTCGGTCTTCACGCTGCAGACGTGAATCCAGCCCTGGCGAAGTTTATAGAGCGGAGATCCTGACAGAAACCTGATTCTGAGAATGCAGCTCTACAGGTCTGCCTCGCTAAACCCCCTCTGATAACAATTAGCTCCAGGAGTCCTCAGTCTACAGCGCGCGCGTGAGTGGATGTCAGGCTGGAATATTTGGGCTGGAATTTCGGTCGGTGTTCCTTGTCTTATCCTACATAGCGATGTGCTGTCACTGGCTCGGAGTTGAAGTGCTGCTGTGTGCAATAAGGCAGGCTGTAGTTTCGTGCTCTCCCTTCGAGGCTGCTGCTGCTGTTTTCTGAGGAGAAATAAAAGCCCGCGAGCGAGAGGAGAAGGCAAGTCGTGCTCTGTTTCTTCACCTTTTCACCCACTTTATCTCCATTTATTGCTCGTTTTGGGACAGAAGCGAAAGGGGAAAAGAGGTTTCAGGACACGGAGGTGAAGTCGGCTTCTTCTTTCGCCAGCTTCTTGTTCGAATTTCGCCGTTCCACCTTAAATGGCGCAGCAGTTGCATTCTGGCGCCCGAGGCGCCAGAATGTAACTGCTGCTCCATTTAAGGTGGAACGGGGGAATTAGAACAGGAATTCCCAACTTGAGCCTCGTTTTTAAGGTTCAGTTCTGTTGGGAAGTAGTTGCTTCACACTAGCTGGAGGCTTAGTTGCTCAAAATGACCCAAAATTAGCATTTAAGTGTTTGACTTTTATGGAATTAGCCTTGTTTGAACTCTGTTTTAAGAGCCGTCAGTCAGATTTAAGACTCTCCACCGAGATTAGCAGCTTTCGGGATGCCCGTATGTGGCCACTGGTAGACCAAAACCTTGCAACTCAATTTGTGTCCCTTTTTATTTTTGCATGGGATCCAAACGAACTACCCCTCATGGCCATGCTGTTAGAATTCCATGATAAATGGACTAATAGAAATGTCCCAAAATGAGTTGGGAAAACCTCCGGTTCCACTGACTTCCATTCAAAGGGAGGAAGGTTTTTTCCCTCTCTCCTGTAAAGTAACTACTTTGCAGGTCTCCTAAATCTGTGTATACGTACAGCAAGTTATTGTGACCTTGTGCCCGGGGAACAAGGTTGTTCACGACCACACCCCACCTGTCAGGCGTCACTTTGGGTCTCTGAGATGAGATGCGTCTGCAGGAGATCTGCGAATGCATGCACGGAGCAGCCACCTCCACTAAATCGCAGCGCTGACTAACGCTGCATGGAAAGCAGGTACAATCTGTGCGGTGGGTGTTTTCTGAACTCACACTTTCTCTCTCTCTCTCTCATTCTCTCTCTCTCTCTTGCGCTCTCTCTCTCTCTCTCACGCTCTCTTTTCACAGCACCCAGGCGTCCAGACCCTGACAACAGCTTGTGGGCGTCCAGGACTCACTGACGTGTCGCTTCTCCATCGCTCCTCCGTTCCGCAGCTTTTTTGCTCCCTCTGTCCCTGGCTCTCTCTTCCTCCACCCGGATCAGGAATGGAGCCGGGGGCCAGATCCGGATGGGAGGGCCCCCTCCTGGGGACCTTGAACGCAACTGGAGTTCTGGGAACGACGGCTGTGCCGAGGATGCCGGGACTCGTGGGGAACTTGTCCACTAACGTATCGGACCAGAGCATGCCGTTCCAGGGCAGCAGCACCATGGTGACGGCCGTGATATCGCTGACGGTTTTCATCGTGGGGCTCATCGGAAACACGCTGGCCATCTATGTGGTCCTGCGCTACGCCAAGATGAAAACGGTCACCAACATCTACATCCTGAACTTGGCCGTGGCTGACGAACTCTACATCCTGGGCCTTCCGTTCCTGACCACGCAGAATGTGCTCTCCTACTGGCCGTTCGGCTCCTTCCTGTGCCGCGTGGTCATGACGGCAGACTCTCTGAACCAGTTCACCAGCATCTTCTGCCTGACGGTCATGAGCATCGACCGCTACCTGGCGGTGGTGCATCCCATTCGCTCCACCAAGTGGCGGCGACCGCGGGTAGCGAAGGCGGTGAGTGCCGCGGTATGGGCCATCTCCTTCGTGGTCGTTCTGCCAGTGGTCATCTTCTCTGACGTTCAGGACACGTTCTACTCGTGCAACATGAGCTGGCCAGAGCCGCGGGACGTGTGGTCGATGGCCTTCATCCTGTACACGGCCATCCTCGGCTTCTTTGGCCCACTGCTGGTCATATGCATGTGCTACCTGCTCATCATCGTCAAGGTGAACCCTTTTTAAGACTCTTTTGGGTTTCTGTTTTCATTGTGCTTGTTTTAATCTCTGATCTGTTTTTGTTCAGTCCGACTTGCTTGTTCCACCGTGGTACGTAATTATTTCTGATTTCTGACTCGTAGACTTCGTAGACTTGCAGTAGGCCCGCAGACAGACAGAGAGAGTGTGTTTGCATGCACTTAATAACTTGATAACTGCAGAAAATCAGATTTTGTCGGTAATCTGATCAGCGCGTTTACATCCACTTGAGTAATCAGATGACTCTCAGTCTACATGAATCAGGCACTAATCAGATTTCGGCTTTGCAACTGTCCAATAAACTCACAGACTAAGACGTAACAAAAAACGCTGTACCTAAAAATATGAACATACATCATCTAGAAGATGACACATATTTCAATTGTACATTTCGTCAAGCTTGTATTTGGTTTCAGCGTCACCACAAAAGTGTTTGGTTGCCATCATGTGTTAAACTTCGTGCTCTGTTTTCACACATACGCAGACTGAGAAATGTGAAAGAAATCAGAGTAGGCGTACACGGTAAATGCTCTGAACAAAACCAGATAACTGAGCTAAAGTCCAGCTCTCATTATCAGATTTCTCAAACAGGTTTCTAGGCCTTAATCTGATCTAAGAAACCGAAGTGTGTCGTTTACATGCCCATGTCAATAATCAGATAACTGCGGAAATCCAATTGATTGATATGATTGGATCATTAAGTGTGTGTAAACACACATCCGGAAGCCCCAGCTGGGGGGAAATTGAAATGGCTCTTTCAGAACAATAGGTTAACAGATAAGGATAGCTTCACCCCCGAACATATTAGCAAGTATTAGCGAGCTAACATACATAGAATTAGTATTTTTAATATTTTCTCTAAAAAATTAGCTTCCATTAAAAGTTAGCTTCCTCATTAACGCTCAGTTAGCTAGTAGCGGTCTTACAGTATAGCATATTGTGCACTGAAATGCATTATACTGTATCGATATGTATCATATTGTAATGCTGGATCGTAGCTAGCATGTTAGCTTGTAGCTAGTGTGTTAGCTTTGGGCATGGTATATTTTGGTACATTAGGGCACTTTAAAGCATGGCTTTTGTTTGGTGTGCGACTAAGGAGCCAGTTTGAATCAATCAGGCCTTCCTAAAGTCTCAAATGCTGTACTTACACTGTACTTCTGGAATGTTACTGTAATAACCTGAAAATGCAAATACACTCATCATCAAAAGAACAGCTGCACAAATAGCTGCACCCAGAAGGAATCAACCCACAGGAATGAGACTTGGCGGGTAGGTTTGACATCGTGAGACATGGTAATGATTCAAGTTTCACGTTCGGCCATGCATGTGACGTAAGCAAGGACGGGCCTTATCGCTGTACCTGACTGACCCAACAGCCACGATTGGGGACATTCAGTGACCAGTGATGTCCCCCATGAGTCATCCTGCTAGTGCCAGCACCATCGGCAGACGGCTGCATGACGCAGGACTACATGCACGCAGACCGTTACAGCGACTGACCTTAACACCACGTCAACGTCACCAAAGACTGCAATGGTGTCGTGCCAGACTGTCATGGAGTGACTCAGAATGGCAGCAGCTCACCTTCAAGTCCCACTTTTGTCTTGGTGCAGACCACCAACGAATCCGTGTGTGGAGGCACCGTGGTCAGTACCAAGATGAATGGCATTGCAATCTGACACTTCCTTCTGGGTGCAACTATTTCATGATGATGAGTGTATTATCATATTCAGAATTCTGAGAAATGTTACGCTGCTACTAGCTAGCTAACCACGTGCCCAACTACCACCAGGGCTGGGTCTTTAGTCTGTGGATCACTCTGAATTACAGGTGTCTGTGTAAAGCATGCTATGATATAATTAAATGACATTAATTGATCTATCAAAGGTGAAGTCATCGGGCGCGCGTGCCGGATTCACCAAGCGGAGACGCTCTGAGCGGAAGGTGACGCGCATGGTGGTAGTGATCGTGGTGGTGTTCGTTCTCTGCTGGCTGCCATTCTTCATCATCAACATCGTCAACCTCATCGTCATCCTGCCGGAGAACAGCCTGATGGTGGGCATTTACTTCTTCGCCGTCATCCTGTCATACGCCAACAGCTGTGCAAACCCCATCCTCTACGGCTTCCTGTCCGACAACTTCAAGCAGAGCTTCCGGAAGGTTCTGTGTGTGCGCAAGACCAATGGCGTGGAGGACGGAGACCCCAGCGTGCCACGGACGGAGAAAACAACCACACATGAATCCTTCCTACCGTCTAGAAACAACGACTTTAATGGACACGTGCAGAGCGGCCAGGTAACACAACGCAACAGCTTAGCATAACTAAGCTAGTGATAATATACAGGACACTTCATCAGAACCACCCTGTTGTTTCTACACTCACTGTCCATTTTATTACCACCACGTGTAGTCCGTCTGTTTCCCTGTATACACTATTACCCTGTTCTTCAATGGTCAGGACCCCCACAGGACCACCACAGAGCAGGTATGATGTGGGTGGTGAATCATTCTCAGCACTGCAGTGACACTGACGTGGTAGTGGTGTGTTAGTGTGTGTTGTGCTGGTGTGAGTGGATCAGACACAGCAGTGCTGCTGGACACCTCAGTGTCTCTGCTGGACTGAGAATCATCCACCAACCAAAACCATCCAGCCTGCAGCGTCCTCTGGGCAGCGTCCTGTGGGCGACGTCCTGTAGGCAGCATCCTGTGACCACTGATGAAGGACTAGAGGATGACCAACACTGCACTGGGCAGCAGCAGATGAGCTATCGTCTCTGACTGTACCAGCAAGGTAGGAGTGTCTAATAGAGTGGACAGTGAGTGGACACAGTATTGATCCACTCACACCAGCACAACACACACTAACACACCACCACCACGTCAGTGTCACTGCAGTGCCGAGAATGATGCACCACCCACATAATACCAGCTCTGTGGTGGTCCTGTGGGGGTCCTGACCATTGAAGAACAGGGTAATACAGTATAAAGAGAAACAGATGGAGTACAGTCTGGAACTGTAGAACTACAGAGTGCTCCTATATGGTCAGTGGAGCCGATAAGATGGACAAAGAGTGTAGATACAAGGAGGTGTACCTAATAAAGTGGCTGATTGGTGTATATGTATATGTACATGACTGCTGTCAGAACAAAATCTTATATCTTCAAAACAACTTAATTTATCATGGAAGTTAATGTAAGTCATTTTGGTCCATTTCTATTGGTTCAGTCAACAGGACATTCTAATTCAAGGTAAAGGTAACTGGAGTTTTGAGATACACCTGAAGCACTAAAGGATAAAAATGGAGAAGCAGTCTTTACCTGTGAGTTATATGTATTACCCTCTCCTCGTTGGACTCAATGAGAACAATGTAATAAATAACAAAGTTGTAATAGTCCTCTGATGAGAGGGGGTGGTGGCGGGCCCAAAAAACCCCCCAAAAAACCCAAAAAAAGATAAGCTCAGATAAACATCACAGAGCGCTCACATGATATTCATAACTTACTGGTTATCGCACTTTAGTTTTGACCTTTTTTAACATCGGGATGGGCAGCTGTCTGGATAACTAGATAGTTTCAGCTGTGTGCATATGTTACTGTGCGTATAAGATAACAGGCCTGACAGCTGAATGTCAACTTTGATCAAGTAGTTCAAGATTCCCTAATTTCAGATAAAGTGCTGTAAGTAGATGATGTAAAAGGAAGGAAGTCACTGGTTCCCATCACCATCACTGTAAATAAATAAATAAATAAATAAATAAATAAATAAATAAATGGAGAGGCAGTCAGTGTTGTGCATATAGATCAACATTTAGTTTGTTTCATTTGCAGTCAAAATGGCCATCAAGCACTCGGTATTCATTGTTTAGTGTTAGTATAATTCAGTCCAGTTCAGTGCAACGTTATTGTCATTATGGCAATACAGGGTTGTACGGTATAACGAAACACTGTCAGGCTACTTCTCCAGTGCAGTGATTAAAGAATAGATAAATAGCAGGACAGTGTAAAGACAAATAGACAACAGACACATTACAATATGCGCATAAACAGTAAGACACATGCAGAACATGCAAGAGCAGCAGCCGTACGTCAGAATGAGGTTCAAACAGCGGTTAGCATATGTCGGAAGGCGAAGCACAGCTTAGTGCGAGTGTATATATAGGAACCACAGGGTGTTGAGGTAGCCAGGTGTGCAGGTAAGTTAAGTATGTGGTTGTAAACAGTGGAAGTATATAGAAAGTGTACAGTGCAGGTAGTGAGAAGATCAGCTCAGTGTTCAGGTGAACAGCTGAAACAGCTTACAGTATAGACGTACAGGATATAGATAAATCAATAAAGCAAGAAACATATACGTCTCCGTCTAAAGAGAAACAAGTATCTCCAAAAAGGTAACTTTACAGGAGAGGCTAAAAACCTCACGTAACTTTAATGGAAGTCAATGGAACCAGACTTCTTACCAAGCAGTTTTGGGCCGTTCCTGTTGGTCCATTCATCCTGAAATTTCCATATAGTGTAAACAGCAGCTGCTGTGTTCAAATGATGTATACGAATCGATAAAAATTGGACATACATGTATCTCTTTTGACAGCAGTGATGTATTTAACAGTAGGTTATGAAAAATGAATAACGTGTGAATAATAATAGCAGGTACTTCATGGCCATTCTGACTGATGGTTAAGTAAACGAAGGGCGGTTTCTGACCTCTGCCCTGTGTATAGTGTTATCACCCTGTAATGTTTTTTCTCCATCTGGGCCCATTTTAGGACTCGGTTTGTTCTTTCTTTCATGTGATGTAGAGAGTGTCACCACGGTCCTCCCTCAGGGCGTGTTTCCTTTGTGTGCCCTCATAAACTGGTAACATGCCCTTATTTAGAGTCCTTGTGTTATGTGTTATGCAGTCCTACATGGTAAAGGTCAGGCTAACTCGCACAGTTGGGTTTGACGTGTTGGGCACTCCAGCATAAATTTCCTGACCGTTAGAGTGGCTCCATGCTGGCTACGCACGCAAGGTATCACCAGCACTCGTTACAAACTCCAGGAAAAGCAGAGGCACTTTAAAACCTTTCTACTGAAGCTGACCTTTAAACACTTTACCTCCTAACTTTAAAGAGCCTATACGGTTATGGGCAAAGGGTTGTGCAACCCTGGTCAAATGACGTTCAGCACATTTTAGTGCAAAATGATGTTTTTTTGCTGAATTCTATCATATTGCATCAATATGGCTTGTAGAAAAGTTATGGCAGCTTTAATAAGTACACTCATCATCTAAAGAACAGCTGCACCCATAAGGAGGTGTGGGATTGCAGGTCTGTTGGGAAGGAAGATAAAGGTTACCAGGAGCAATAAATGATGATCAGTTTAGACTGTTATGATCAATATTTATTGAGCTACACATACAGAAGTCTGTCTCTCAGTATGGGGTCGGGCCGCCATGTTTGCTAATCCAACATACCAGACGTCTCGGCATGGAGTTGTAGAGGTTGCTAATGGTGTCCTGTGATAATCCATCCTTTTTTTTTTTTTTTTTTTTTTTTTTTTTTTTTTTTTTTTTTTTTTTGGGTGGAGGTGGAGTGACACCAGGCCTTATGGACGTGTGACAACAAATCGTTCATCTTGGCGCTGACCACGGTGTCTCCACGCACGGATTCGTTGGTCGTCTCCACCAAGACAAAAGTGGGACTCGTCACTGTAGATGACCCGCTGCCTTTCTGAGTCACTCCATGACAGTCTGGCACGACACCACTGCAGTCTTTGGTGACGTTGACGTGGTGTTAAGGACAGTCGTCGTCATAACGGTCTGTGTGCATGTAGTCCTACGTCATGTAGTCGTCTGCCAGTGGTGCTGGCACTAACAGGATGACTCATGGAGGACATCACTGCTCACTGAATGTCCGCAACCGTGGTTGTTGGGTCAGTCAGGTACAGCGATAAGGCCCGTCCTATTTTAGGCCTAGTTAACGGCCATAATTCAAATTTATCTGACCGGTTTCCAACATCTCCAACATTTAACAGGTTGTTGTTGTTACTGTGCCTTTAAGGCAAACATAAACACTACCAGTCAAAAGTGTAGACACACCCAACTAATGGATGTTTATGGTTAACTTAAAGACTCTACAGGCTTACACTTAACAGTTCCAACTGATGAGATTTCCTAATGCCACATATACTCGGGATGTATCACAATATTATATTTTTGCCATATTGCCCACCTCCGTATATATGCTCATTACCAAAAGACAGCTGAACCCAAAAAGAATCAACCGACAGGAATGAGACTTGGTGGGTGGGTTTGACATCATGAGACATGCAAATGATTCAGATTTCATGCTCAGCTGCTCATGTGACGTATGCAAGGATGGGCCTTATCACTGTACCTGACTGACCCAACAGCCACGATTGCAGACATTCAGCGTGCAGTGATGCCCTTGAGTCATCCTGTTAGTGCCAGCACCATTGGCAGACGGCTGCACCACGCAGGACTACATGCACACAGACCGTTACGACGACTGTCCTTAACACCACGTCACCGTCACCAAAGACTGCAATGGTGTCGTGCCAGACTGTCATGGAGTGGGTCATCTTCAGTGGCGAGTCCTGCTTTTGTCTTGGTGGAGACGACCAGCGAATATGTGTGTGGAGTCACCGTGCTCAGCACCAAGATGAACAATTTGTTGTCACACATCATGGCATGTCCAGAAGGCCTGGTGTCACTCCACCTCCACCCCTACCGCACCATCTGCAGGAACTGTGTGAGAATATTCAAACCTCATGGGATGGAGTATCACAGGACACCATTAGGAACCTCTACAACTCCATGCTGAGAAGTCTGGTATGTTGGGTTAGCAAACATGGCGGCCTGATGCCGTACTGAGAGACACTACTTCTGTTTGTGTAGCTCAATAAATATTGATCATATCAGTCTAAATGTATCATCATTTGTTGTTCCTGGTAACCTTTATCTTCCTTCCCAACAGCACTGCAGTCCCACACCTCCTTCTGGGTGCAGCTGTTCTTTTGATGTAGTGCGTAATCTGTTGCGCAAAAATTCTGTGCAGTATAAAAGCTCTAGTTCTCCTTTCAGTTTAGTGGATATTCATGATGGACAGACCAATAGAATTGCTCCAAACCTGCTTAGAAATAAACCTTGTTCTATCAGCCTCCACTGCAGGTTGAGAAAGCTGTTTATCCTCCTTTGGAGGTGTTTAAGATGGACTGTATAATTCCATCAGTGCTAGTTTACAGTTTGATGTCTTCACTTTTATTCTGAAGTAAAGCATTAAGATAAACATAAGGAGAACCGTCTATGACGCGTCTAAGATTTAGACTGGTGGTGTATAAGTGAGCTCTGCTCAGATTGGCTGCCCTGTTCAAAAAGCAGTCCAGAAGAAACTGTCATGTTCAAACTGAAACCCTCAGTGAGATCAGACCGAGGGGACAGTCATATGACCACAATGATACTGCTTGTGACATCACAACCGTGAAGAATCCAAAACAGGCTCTTTTCTTGTGCGTAGTTTCCAAGCGTGGACTGGGGAGCTAACAGCACGCTTTGGAACTTAAAGAATGTTCTCATAGCTCATCAGGCCCTAGCGAGGAGAATGGGTTTTTCCGTGATTGTAGGCCCCTTTAAATGTAACCTTCACGCTATAAACCTCCGGTACGGAATTGCCAAATCACTTCTGCGGAACAGTTTCCTAACACGGCTCAGAAAAAAACAGAGAAATTGGGAGTTTAATTCTCATCGACAGGTGCAAAATTGGCCGGAGGCGATAGAGTAAACTCGGGCATCGCTGCTCGCTGCAGAGACGAGCGCTGGCACTTATCCACCCAGGACCACAGCCAGACCCGAACAGAGAAATTAATGCACTGAATTAACTCCACATCAGGACGGACATGTTCCTCCTCCCCGTGTGGCTTTAAAAGCCCGTGCTGTGCCAGTACTAAAATAAGATTTACAGCTTTTCTGGATTCACCTGCCAGTGTGGGCTGTAAGACATTTGGATGTTCTAGATTAGTGTTTCCCAACCTGGTCCTCAGGCGGGACCCCCAGGCGGTTCCCATTTTTCCTTCATGCCTTTGAGCTGGATCAAAAACACTAACCGTCTGAAAGGACCCTGAGGACCAGGTTGTTAACCGCTGTTCTAGATTATAGGCATGCTGTTTGTTCTTGAGCATGTTCCCGGAGCATTCTGGGGTATTCTGGTATTCTTAGAGCTTTCTATTGCTATCCTCTTCTATTCCGTCCTCTTGTTATAGATCAGTGGCCTTTAGCTCTGGTCCTGGAGAGCTACCTTTCCTACAGAGCCTAGTTCTAACCAGAGTTTGCCACTCCTGCTCTAGCTAATTAACCTCTTCCCTGGTTCCTGATTGGCTGGATCAGTTGTACTACAGTTAAGTAAGGGGCAGCTAATTGGATACATGTTGGAACCACAGGATTCGAGACCACTACTAGATTACAGGCAGGTGTGTTCTAGAACATGTTGGGAATCACTGTTCTAGAACATTCCAATTTTTCCATAGAGTACCGGGTTTCTGCACCACTGACAGACCTAAATAGTGGTCTGGCATTCAGGTACTCTGTCGAGTTGGCCAATCTACAGGCTGATCTACAGTCCATTCTGTGGATGCAGGTGCTTTGCTGTGATTTGTTCTAAACCATCCCAGTTTTTCCAGAGAGTTCAGGTTCTCTGTTGGACTGTCTGGTTTTGC
This sequence comes from Semaprochilodus insignis, assembly GCA_034552555.1. Lineage (NCBI taxonomy): Eukaryota > Metazoa > Chordata > Actinopteri > Characiformes > Prochilodontidae > Semaprochilodus > Semaprochilodus insignis. Next base: position 4,211,093 of record CM067495.1, read on the forward strand.
AGAGAGTTCTAGAACTATGGGTAGAGCGTTTTGAAGTTCAAACACTGGGGATTCTAGAGCATTCCAGAAAAATGACAGTTCTAGATTAAATATGTGGTCCTGATGACTGATTCTAGAATGTTTCGTTTTTTTTTTCATAAGGCGTAAGCTTAGTTTAGAGAGTGCTCTAGACGTTGAGCGGAGGGTCGTATGATGTTTGTGTTGGTTGTTGTAGAACATTCTAGAGATTTGGACAGTCTAGATTATAGGTATGCTGCTTATTAGCTGTTCTTGATCACTTCTTTCACTTCACTTCGTTCTGTGAAGTGCAGCTGCTCTGAAGGGTTGGCTAATGTATAGAGGATTTTAGAGTGCCGTAAAGCTACCAATTCCATTCTGGAGCACTCTGGAGTTACGGAAACTCTTACTGTTTGTTCTAGAACACTGCAGGGTTCAGATTCTTTGTTGGTGTTGTAGAGTGTTTTAGAACAGGCCAGGAATTCCAGGCTTTCCTTTTCAGTCCACACATTTCATACAGCTTGTTTTGATTTCTCTGTGCAGCATAAAGCCTAGTTAAAGAAACACTTGGGGGCGGATATGGGGGCCGCTGATAGGGGACCCCAACTTTTCGGGAGCCTCTGAGCAAACGAGGCGCAGCACAGACCCTTAACTGAAACCTGGTGTGTATAGGAGAGAGCGAGCTGGAAGCTCTGTTGGAGAGGAGAGGAACGGAGAGACGGAGTGACTCTTTAAGGGATAGTAAACCACCGGCTGTGTGCCCGCACTCCTCATCCCAAAAACATATCAGTCATTCAGCACCTCCTGCTTCTCCTACCCAGAACACCCATTACATCTGCCTAATTCTCTCTCTTTCTTCTCCTCTCCTATGCTATGCCATGCAATCCTATCCAATCCAATCCAGTCCAATCCAATGCTATCCTATTCTATCCAACCCTAGCCTACCCTACCCTATCCTGTCCAACCCTATCCTCTCCAGTCCTATCCTATCCTATTCTATCCAACCCTAGCCTACCCTACCCTATCCTATCCAACCCTATCCTATCCTATCCTATCCTCTCCAGTCCTATCCTATCCTATCCTCTCCAGTCCTATCCTATCCTGTCCTCTCCAGTCCTGTCCTATCCTATCCTCTCCAGTCCTGTCCTATCCTCTCCAGTCCTATCCTATCCTCTCCAGTCCTGTCCTATCCTATCCTCTCCAGTCCTATCCTATCCTATCCTCTCCAGTCCTGTCCTATCCTATCCTATCCTCTCAGTCCTATCCTATCCTATCCTATCCTCTCCAGTCCTGTCCTATCCTATCCTATCCTCTCAGTCCTACCCTACCCTATCCTATCCTCTCCAGTCCTATCCTATCCTATCCTATCCTATCCTATCCTATCCTATCCTACCCTACCCTATCCTATCCTATCCTCTCCAGTCCTATCCTACCCTACCCTACCCTATACTATCCTATCCAACCCTACCCTACCCTATACTATCCTATCCAACCCTACCCTACCCTATACTATCCTATCCAACCCTACCTTACCCTATCCTATCCTATCCTCTCCAGTCCTATCCTATCCTATCCTATCCTACCCTACCCTATCCAACCCTACCCTACCCTACCCTACCCTACCCTACCCTACCCTATCCAACCCTACCCTACCCTATCCTATCCTATCCTATCCTATCCAATCCTATCCTATTCCCCCTTCTTTTCCTATCTCCTCTCATCTACACTTTTCCACTCCTCCCACTGACTCCCTCCTTTTTTCTCTCCTGTATTTTGTTCTCCATAGCTGTCCCCACACTTCTCTGTTGCCACATTCTTCTCTCTGCTCCTCTGTTTTTCTCTGCCCTCTTCTCCATTCTCCTCTCCTTTATTCGTCTTTCCACTTCATCTACTCTCCTCTCATTCTCATTCTTCCTCTTCTCATTGCTCTACTCAATTCTGGACTTCTCTGCTCTACTCTACTCCCTTCTTCTCTCGTTTCCTCTCCTTTGGTCTTATTATTTTTCACTCCTTTCCCTTCTCCTTCTCTTCTCCTTCCCTCCAGTCTTGTCTCTTTCCCTCTTCTTCCCCATTTTATTCTCCTTTTTCCTTTATCCTGTTCTCCCTGCTCCTCTCCTCTCCTTCCTTCTTTTCTGCCTTGTTTTTCTCGCCTCATTTTTCCCTCTTAAATTTTCCTCTCGTCTCTCTCTCTCTCTCTCTCTCTCCCCGCTGGTCCCTTCTTTGCTCTTCTCCTCTTTCACTCAGCTGATATATTACTTTGAGAGAGAAATGCAGAAATGCACTCAGCCTCAGAGGGACCAGAGCTTAGAGCTGTGGAGCTGTGGGGACGTGCCAAAGGGAGCCAGAGGTAGCAAAAGAGAGAGGGAGGGAAAGAGAGAGATGGGAGAGAGAGAGAGAGAGAGAATTCCCTATAGATCTGCTTGTGGAATGTGAAGGATTGCGCAGTGTGTTCGGACTTCAGCAGGTCAATCCTGATTTTACAGTCTGTTCCACTATAATCAGTGCTCACACACTCACACTGTCCGGAGGAGTGTGTACTGGGTGTGTGTGTGGTGTTTGCCAGTCCATGCTGACCCACTCATGTCATATGGAACCTAATGGCATTTCCTCAGCACATGTGTTCCATATCCCTGCAAGTCTGTATGTGGGGGAGGGGTGTTCATGTATGCGTATAGGGTGTTCCTTTTTTATCAGTTTCTAAAACTGAAAATTCATGAAATGTCTTTACAAGATTAGGATTATGTTTAGGATCTGGATCTACAAAGGATCTAGGATCTACAAAATTCCTGTTTTATATATATACATAAACCAACTGACATGCCCAAAGTCACGGGACAGGAACTAGTATTGTGTAAGTCCCCCTCTAGCCCGAAACCGAAGTGCAGCAGCTTCACGTGGCATTCGTATCTACAAGTGGACAGAAGACATCTGGAGGAATGTTGAGCCATGCCACCTGGATAGCCACCCCACCCGCAGCTCCATGGTATGTGTAGATACAAGATATTGGATGTGAATGGATATCTCCACCACATCCCATAAATGCTTGATTGGGCTCGATTGTCAGGCAAATGTGCAGGCCACATCATTTATCGGAACTCTCCAGAATACTCCTCAAGCCAATTCTGGACCACTTGGGCCTGATGGAGGGGTCCATCATTGTGGGGATGGAACCTGGAGTCCATGAAGGGCTGCAAATGGTCACCAAGCAGTGAAGCGTAGTGGGCACCAGTCCATGACGTGTTAAGGTAGACCAGCTGCCCCAACCCATGACATGAGAGCATACCCCACACCAGTATGGAACCACCACCAGCCTGCACAGTGCCTTGTTGACAAGTGGGAGCCCATGGCTTCATGGAGTCTGCATCACATACTAATTCTACCATCAGCCCGAAACAATTAGTGCATCCACGTGTTCCCAGTCCTCTAGGGTCTAATTAGCAACCTCACAAGCCCAGGTGAGGCGCTGTGTCCGGTGGGTTTTCTGTCCACTGTGGTTGGTAATGCTTTCTATGACGTATTCCCGATACACACGCGACACTGTGGATCAAGGAATGTTAAATGCCTACACAACTTCGGAAACGGAATGGCCCATCCATCTGGCACCCACCATCCTGACTTATTTGAATTCTGATATGTCACATCACATTACCATGAGCACGCTGGCCAGTGTTTAACCTCACTCTTAACTTATGCAGGTGTGGGCGTTCCTAAGCCGCCCCCTGAGGAGGTGACGCCACTTCCTAATCAGTGACTCCTAGTCATACTGTGACTTTGGGCATCTCATTTACATACATATATATATATATATATATATATATATATATATATATAATATCCTTGGGACATATTATTACATATACATCATATACATTCATTCAATGTAAAAACTGCCATTTAGTGCAAGCAGAAATCATGTATTTACAGCTGCCCTATGTAAGTTATATTTGGGATATCTGGAGACCAATGTCCAGAAGAACATTCTGTAATGCAGGTTGTGTTCTGGCCTCCTTCCCTAAATGGATAATCAGATGACAGCGAGCACGCTGAAAGAGTATTCAAAGAGAACTCTAAACCTTAACATCACATACTTATCAGTATCTTCAGCAGTATTAGAACTCTATATAGGGCTCTATATTGGCAAGAGCCTGGTGATATAATCCGTGTCATGGTACTGGGGTTACAATCCAATACACTGTGATATACTGAAATGTTGAAACCTAATTTGAGGAAATTGTCATAGTATAAAAATACACCACTATATGGATAGGTTTGCTAATGCTGTCGTTAGTGGTTCACCTTAACGCTATCTGTCTACAGCACTGCTGTCTAGTGGTTGGGGGGGTGGGTTAAACACAACACTGAATGATCCACTGTCTGCCACCAATCTTTACACAACACAGTGTGTTTGAGGAGCGATACAGTATCAGTAAACATGATGTTGTGATACTCCAATGTATCGATATTTTCTTACAGCCATAATTATTAGGGATGCACTGAAATGAAAACGTATGGCCAGATCTGAAAACGAACAAAATGGAACATTTGGCCGAAGACCGAATAGCAAACTTTTGTCACTTACTTTTGTCACTTTTTTTTTTTTACCATTTCATAAATTACATAGGCTAAATGTATTTGTTTCTTGGTTTTCTATTCTTCAAATACTAAACTGCAGATTAAACATATTTATTCAACACTGAACCTTTTCTAAATCCCAGCCAATGCTTGATCCTGAATAAGAGCTAGGAAAGTCGGTGTGACTCGCAGTGGAGAAATAAGGCGTTAAAGTGGGTATTAGCCTAGAGCAGATGGTGCTAGCTCTGGAGCTAATGAGTAGAAATTCCACTCTGATTCCCGTCTACATCCGGGAACGAGAAAAAGGCAATGGCGTCATTAAAAAAAGTCATTGTTTGGTATAATTTATTCAGTTTTTACACTTATGAAGTGGTTTTTTTTTGTTTTGTTTTTTTTTTGCTATTTTCAGACGAATAATTTCAGTTACAGAACGTTCGGTGCATCCTTACAAATCAGCGTAGTGTTGATTTTGTAATTAAGACCTAAACAGCCCTCTTTTTTGGCCTGTGCATGTGGGGTGGTCCTAAAAACCTCCACCAAGTCCAGCTTGGACATCTCGGACTCTTAGTATTTATGAAAACATTTAACATAGTGCAGCATAGTGAGGTGAAAATAACCCAGAAACCACAAACAACTGAATGTAATATTAATGATCAGCTTTCAGTCCATTCTTTACTCTTATCACACCGTCCGTTCTCCTCAGGAGACTCGCTTCCAGATCCTCTAAGAAACCTGCAGACACATCTCCAAAGTTCAGCCTTAGAAGTTGGTTTAGCATTTCCTGTCCAAACACATTCGGTGGTGTTGAGGTCTTGTTCTGAGAACTCGAGTGATTGCCAGATTTCCTTGACTAAGTAAGGGTTTGCGTGGTTGTTGGGGGTCCCACTTACTCTAGAACATCCGTATTTGTTTAGCAGGTTCCACTTGAACTGAAAGGGTGCTCTCTGTCTTTGGGCCAGCGCTGCACTGTTAATTAGATGTCAGGCCTTGACCCTACAAACAAAACCCATATCACGAGACATTTGTTTTCCTGAGCAGAACAGACAGTTTCTGACCCCTCCCTGGATGGGTTTCAGGAATGTGTGCCAACTATGTGTAAATGGTGAAGGGATGTAAACTCCCATCCGCACCCTTCCACTTCCACAGCAGAGTGCATGCAGGGGGTCAACTGACATGAGCAATACATTAACCCTTGAATGTATGGTCTGCTTCCCGAGCTGTTCACACATGCAGTATTGTGCAGAAGTCCCAGGCCGTCTTGGAACTAGAAATCAGTCCATTTGCTTGGAATAACATTCAAATTAGAACATGTATATTATATATATATAATATATATATATATAGAGAGAGAGAGAGAGAGAGAGAGGTCAGTTCATGTGTATCCATGCTTCACAATTTCCAAAGCTCTCCTCAAGGAAGGACAGTATTTACAATTGCCAGCCATGGACTAGTCTGGCTAATCAATACTTCATTCAATTAGACCTCATTAAGTTCTTCATAAAATTGAATCAGGTGTGCTGCTGGTGGAACCGGATAAATGCACACAATGGCTGGAGCTGCATCGAGGAGATGTTCTCTGTTCTTCTAACCAGCTCTTCCACGGCAATAAATAACGGAAACGACTGGGAATAATAAAATCCTGCTCACTTTTCACCGTATTTAAAGGGAATTCCAATCACTGCGAATCATTTGCTCATCAGTGCAAGCCTAATGGAGGCTTATTCATTATGAACTGGGTTATTATTAAAGGTTGGGTACTGTTTGAATGTTAGATTCCGATTCTGCTCATCGATTCAGACTTCCCATTATTTCACCATCATCAGCATTCCATATAAACATTCAGAAGGAACGTGTAGGTTCACTGGTGGTTCTAGATAGTAAATGAAATGGCTGTTTTTGTGTTGTAGACATGGTGACTCTTGTTTCCCATCGCCACCATCACTGTAAAGAAATCGGAACCACTTCACATCCCTCTCAATGACTCTGTTTACATCCCTGTGATTGAATTATGCAACTTTCCGACAATAAATCAATGAAATTCCGCCTTAAGGAAACACAAATGATCTCTGGCCTATAGATTATTGCTGGAGAAATCGGCTGACAGATAAGGTCAGTTGGAGAAGGATAAACAGTATAGATCTGCTTACCCACTTTCTCTCAGGCTTTGGAAATCCTCGCATAGCCTGATTGACAGTACAGAATGTTCCTTTTACCAAAACTATTGTCGGTTCGCACAGGCAGTTCCTCAAAAGTAGGACAGGCCCTAATTGAAATCGTATCCTTGGGTTTGTTTTGTACAGTGTTGAAGACGGCGCTCTGTAAACCTTCTGTTTATTACAGGCGGAGGAGTATGTGTTAAGCCCATGTGTTTCCTTCTGGACAATCGAATAATCCCTATAATTCTTCACACAGACACGTGGAAAGGATGTTTGGTACACAGGACCACTAGTTTCAGTCACTCTGAAATGACTGGATCCAGGTGTCATTGCCAGTCTCTACACAGTGTCTGCCAGTAGACAAGCATGGTCTGGGATCAATAACCGGCCCTGGCCAGCCCCAGCAATCCTCTTCCTCCACCGTAGGTGTCACTTTGTTAAAGCTATACTATGGACTTTCTGGTGGAAATCTCTAATTGCAGGCAACATTCTGAATGACTAGTAAAGGAGTAGAACTATTACAGCTCAACACCTAACATGCAGAGCTTCATTCTGTCCATCACATGTAAGGTTGGAAGCAAAGGGTTTCATTCAGTTACCGCATGAAGGTTCACAGCTCTACCTAATCGCTTTCATTTGGGTCTCAAGTCTTCACTGGGAGTACCCCCATTGGGAGTGCGAGTTGTGAGTCATTTAAATACGAGTCACTTGAGAGTGAGTTGGAGTCATTCCATGATGAGTCTGAGTCAAGCCACGAGCCATTTAAGGATAAGTTGAGTAGCAAGTCATTTAAGAGCGAGTCCTAGTCAATCAGACTGAGTCTGATTCACGTGGGAAGTCAGTCAAGAATGAGTCTGAGTCACCAATCATGGCTAGTCCGAGTGAAAGCTCAAGTCAACTGAGGGTGCGTCAGAGTTTTGTCGCGAGTCATTTAATGATGAGTCTGAGTCGCGTAGGGAGCCATTCAAGTCAAGGGAGTCAGAAATCAGACTCAGAAAAAAGTCTTGTTGTGAGTCGTAAGGCAATTCAGGCTAGTCCCAGTTGAGTCATAAGTTAATTAAGAGCGAGTCTGAGTCATAAGTCATTTAGGGCGAGTCAGAGTTGAGTGCCATTAAATCACGATTCCAAGTTGCGAGTCTTTTAAGGGCAAGTCTGACTTGACTCAGGAGTGATCAGGAGTGAGTTGGAGTGGAGTCGTTTGTCTAGTCCCCAGACTAGAACCAGAACTATTCATTTTATAATTTATATAATAATTTTATAATAATTTTATAAGTTTTAAGATGCTGCCAGAACAAAACTCAGTTTTAGTCTTTTTCACGTGAACTGAAGACCCCAGTTAGCCTTTACTCTGAGTGATATTGTCATGATAAATGGACCAATAGAAACAGTGCAGCACGTCTTAAAATAGTCCACAATGTCTTAAATCTGCGTCCAGTAAAAGTGTCCAGTAAAAGCTGAGGATGTTTATTCCTTCTCCTGTAAAATGACCATTAACCTTTGTATACTAGGTTTTGTTCCGACAGCGGTGATTAGCTCATTGGCCAACATTCTCAGGATGTTTTTAGATGTGTGTGTGTGTGTGTGTGTGTGTGTGTGTGTCTCTCTCTCTCGCTCTTACTCTATCTCTGTGAACTGACTGCATGATGAACAGCTAGAGAGGTCCGCAAGGGGTTCCTCAAGTGGTCCCAGTTGCTGGCCCATCCCTGCTAGTGACCAAAAACATGGTTGTTCTGCATCTCATCAGTCTGGTGTTGGAGACAGAGGACAGATAGGGATCTAGTATGAAGGGTCTGAGCGCTGAGTGGTTCTAATGCTCTCCTGGTTGCTGGTGTCTGATATGAATTGTGAATATTGATTTGTGAAGAAGCAGATGCAGCGTGTGAGGAATGTGATTGGACTCAGACCAGCTGGCGTGTGGGACTGTGGGTTTGTAGGGCTTTACGGTGCAGTGTGGGGCTGTTGTGGAGGATTTTGGAGATGTTTTTCTTTTGACCGTGTAATTCTGACCTAATTCTGCCCTTTGTGCGTTATTCATATGTAGAGAGACAGAGAGAGAGAGAGAAAGAAAGAGATAGAGAAAGCAAGAAAAAGAGAGAGAGAAAGAGGGAGATAGAAAGAGTGAGAGAGTAAGAGAGAGAAAGTTTAAGAGAGAGAAAAACTGAGTGAGAGACACAAACGGAGTGAAAGAGAGAGAAAAAGAGTGAGACAGATAAAAAGACAGAAAAAAATATGAGTGAGAGACAGAAAGCTAAATCGAGAGAGAGCGAGGAAGGGAAAAGAAACAAGGAAAGAGAAGAGTAGTGAGGGAGAGACAGAAAGACAAAGCTGAGGTAGACAAGAGAGAGAAAGGGCAACAGAAAAGAGACAAAGAGAGGAAAAGAGAGGGAAGAGAGGAACAGAGTGAGTGAAAAACAGAAGCCGAGAGACAGAGAGAGAGGGAAAGAGACAAAAAAGGAGGGGGAAAAGAGTGGGAGAGAGAAGTGAAAGAGAAAATGGAGAGCTAGAGAGAAAAAAGGGGAAAATAAAGGACAAAAGAAAGAGTGTGGCAGAGAGAAAAGAGAAAGTGTGACAGAAAAAGTGAGAAAACAGAGAGACTGAGAGAAGGAAAGAGAACGAAGAGAAAAAGAGAAAGAAATAACGTGAAAGACAGAAAGGTCAAAGAGAGGGAGAGAAAAGGGACTAAGAAAAAAGAGAAAAGGAGTGAGGCAGAGACAGAGCTGGGCAAAGAAAAGAGGGAGAAAAGTATGAGAGGGAGGAGTGAGTGAGAGAGAGGAGAGAAAGTGAGACAGAAATAGTAGAAAATGTGAGGGAGGGAAAAGAGAGAGAGAGACAGAGAGAGTGAGAGAGAGACAGATAGAGTGTGAGAGAGAGAGAGAGACGGATATAGTGAAAGAGAGAGAGAGAGACAGATAGAGTGAGAGAGAGAGAGAGAGAGAGAGAGAGACAGATAGAGTGAGAGAAAGAGAGAGAGAGAGAGTGCAGCATTTTTAAGCTCTATATTTAGCTGTTATCTTCAACCCCCGTTTCCAAAACAGCTGAACAAAATGTAGATTCAGAAATGATGGAAAAACATTTACACTCCGGATTTAACTGGACCTAGTACCAGATAAACACCTCACATCACAAAACTGAGAAAACACATTTCATATGAAGGTCTAATTTGAATTTGATGCCAGTGACACGTTTCCGTATAGCTTGGAAGTTTTCAGTGGGTCACAGTCAGTCTGGACTGCAGGCAGGTCAGTTTAGCCGCCGGACTGCTGAAATAAGCAAGACCTTCCCTGAAAAAGACCTGCTGCTCCAAAACCCGTATATACCGTTCAGCATTAACGGAGCTTCAGAGATGTGCAGGTCACCCGGGCCATGAAACCCTAAAGCCCCCCCAACATAGCATGCGGCTTTTAAACTGTGCACTGATAAGCCGGATGATCCCTCTTCTGTTCAGCCTGGAGGACGTGGCGTTCATGATTTCCAAAAAGAATTTAAGATTCTTGATTCATTGGCCCACAAGACACTTTTCCACTTCTCCTCAGTCCATCTTCAATGAGCTCAGGCCCAGAGAATGCGGCGGCGCTGCTAGACCTGTTTATGTCTGGTTTCTTCTTTGCATGGTGGGGATTTAACCTTAGCGTTTGTGGAACATTTGGTCCACAACCAATGGTTTTGGGAAGTGTTCCTGATCCCATGTGGTGATTCCAGTACAGAATTGCACCTGGCAGTGCCGTCTGAGGGTCTGAAGATCTCGCCCGTGCAGCGCTTGTTCTGGTTCTTGTGTACAGAGAGACCTTATCTGGATCTTCTAGTGATATTCCATAGTGTAGATGATGTCCGTCTCCAGGTTCTTCACTCTTTTACATTGAGAAACGTTCTTCTTGAATTTCACAGTTGGGTGACCCCTCCCCCTTTTGACAGACTCCGCCTCTCTGGGGGGGGCTCTTTTTATACCCAGCCATGTTACTGATCTGCTGCCAATTAAACTACTTAGATGTTAGATGTTCCACCAGCATTGCACAACTTCGCCAGTCATTTGCAGCTCCGGTTCTGACTGTTTGGAAGCATGTTGCTGGTTCTGCTACGCATGCAGATAAAGCTTAATGTGCTCCAGTGTTGGAGCAGGAATTACAGCTGCAATGTTGCTCATTGTTCATGCAGTAAAGTCCTGATCTGTCCATGTTCAGCGCTACAGAGAAACTTCAGACCCTGTTGTTTTAATGGAGGTACACATGCTGTCATCGACTCGGAGCTCTGTTCAGTTCCTCTGTGAGCCCCTGGATGACACTCAGGCTTTTTCCATTACTGCTCTAAATTAGGTTTGGGTTCATATGTCTATCTGTGTTCAGATAGATAGGAGCCTGGTCCTGTATGACTGGGAATAATGCTCAGGGCTGTTGCTCAGACAGACGTTCATCTAGACCTCTGAAGTTGTATCATCGTTCTGTAGGCAGTGTCAGGCCTGTATTGGGCACTCCGGGAGAGAAATGAATAGTGGTAACAGCACTTTATCAAAGAGCGTTCGGAAATGTTAATGAGGCTGTAGCTAATATAATCCCTGTTTGAATCCGCTGAATGACAGAAAGGTAGGCCCGAGTTGTGTTAGTTATACACTCCATCTAAAGAACAGATACACCCAGAAGGAGGTGTGGGATTGCAGTGCTATTGGGAAGGAAGATAAAGGTTACCAGGAACAATAAACGATGATACATTCAGACTGATATGATCAATATTTACTGAGCTACACATACAGAAGTAGTGTCTCTCAGTGTCAACGCCACACGCCAGACGTCTCAGCATGGAGCTGTAGAGGTTCCTAATGGTGTCCTGTGATAATCCATCCCATGCAGCTTGAATATCCTCACACAGTTCCTGCAGATGGTGCGGTAGGGGTGGGGGTGGAGTGACACCAGGCCTTCTGGAAGTGTGACGCGTGACAACAAGCCGTTCATCTTGGTGCTGACCACGGTGCCTCCACACACGGATTTGTTGGTCGTCTCCACCAAGACAAAAGCGGGACTCGTCACTGAAGATGACCTGCTGCCATTCTGAGTCACTCCATGACAGTCTGGCATGACACCATTGCAGTCTTTGGTGATGTTGACGTGGTGTTAAGGACAGTCGATGTAACGGTCTGTGTGCATGTAGTCCTGCGTGGTGCAGCCGTCTACCAATGGTGCTGGCACTGACAGGATGACTCATGAAGGGCATCACTGCTCGCTGAATGTCCACAATCATGGCTGTTGGGTCAGTCGGGTACAGCGATAAGGCCCGTCCTTGCTTACATCACTCGCCGAGCATGAAACTTGAGTCATTGGCATGTCTTACAATGTCAAACCTACCCACCAAGTTTCATGGCTGTCGGTTGATTACTTTTGGGTGCAGCTATTCTTTTGATGATGAATGTAAATTAAAAAAAAGTTGCCAAATAGAAGTGCAGTGAGTGTCTCGTGCCATGTGTGGTAAATGGCTCCAGAGCAGATGTTAATGATTGGCTAAAAGGAGTGACTGCATTTGGACATGCCAAAGACCATAGTGTGAAGGAAGTAGCTGAATCTGCAGGTCTATGGAAGTGTACGGTCATACGGGTCTAAAATCCCAGTCTACAGGGAATTCTCCTCGGAATTGTGCCAGGGAAGGCATCCACCAAATCTGGCCCAACTGCCCAATTCTTTGATTTAAGAGTGTCTGAACATTGATGTGGCCTACACCAGACACTTGTCCAGTCCATGCCAAATTCTGGTGAGCTAATGTTAGTTGTTGCAACCGGTTAGCTCATAACCTTTAACATAGCGGCAGTTTACATTCAAACTAGGCAACGATCCTTCATTTTTACACTTCACTCATATAAACGTATAAATAAAATAAAGCGTTCAGCATCACTTATCACACCTGGCCTACTACCTCCTCACAGGCTCACTGGGCAGAGTGAAATCTGTTCATCTTGCTTGTTTCAATGCAGCCCCTAATCATGATTCGTCGTATAACTGTAGTGGATGGAAACACTTAGTTCACTTCATGTTTTCCTGCACGAATTTCATAAAATGCGCATAACCTTCACAAACGGCTTCAATGGAAACCCTGCTGATGCGTGGGTTAATAAATGCATGCAACCACATGACCATGTTTCCGGTACTTTCTATCAGCCAAGGTCGCAACATACTGTAAACAAGACTAGTTGTTCTTTAATGGCCCAACTTGTCCTTTAAAAATTTTAAATAAAGTCCATTTAAATAAAATACATTTAAATAAAGTCCATTTAAATAACATGAATCTACTTCAGAAGTAAGAGGCAAGTTGCTGTTTAGCACACTCATCCTGTTTACACCTTGCATCGAAATGCATTTTAGTGGCCCGATCAGGACGCAGTATGAGCCGCATTCGGAGGTGGACGTTGACCACATGTAATACAAATGTGCCTTCTATATCTGCCTACCATGACTTTGATGGGATTGTGGGTGCTGACTAGTCGATGAGATTATAAACAAGGACTTGAAAGATGGAGGATGGTGTCGCGGTCCAATGAAAACATGTATCTCCATTTTTTGGTCCATTTTGACTTCTATGCATCATCGGAACACAGCAGCTGCCGTTTACACTGTGTGTAAATTTGACAATGGATGGTCCGACAGAAATGGGCCCAAACTTTTTTGGAAAAAAGTCTGGTTCCACTGACTCACATTAAAACTGAATGAGGCTTTTGTCCTCTCCTGTAAAGTTGATAGTTTTGGAGTTACTGTTTTATCTTTGGACAGCGCCGATATACGGGCTGAACTTATCCACAAAACAAGAGGCCTGTCATGCTCTGTGCACGCCAAGCCAGGCCTCCAGATATGATCCTTGCTAACCCAAACGAGTCGTGTAGAACTGTGCTCTGACATTTTGGCGCAGGTGTAGCAGCAACATTAGCATGCAGCACTCGGCCGACTCGTGTTATTGACCTCGTACAACTGCAGCACAGACCTCCCACAATTAGAATAATAAACCGGCCGATTGCTGATTGCTTGTTTGGGGTATACGTTCTAGTCCTAGCTGGAACCAGTCATCCCTAGGCCGGCATAAAGGCATTGTTTGGGCCCCTGAAAGGAATTATTGACCTCAAGTCAATAAAGCAGATCAAGAGTCTGATCCAATATTTGTAGCTTTGTTGACTGGGCATGGTGTGGGACAGTGAGTGTTGCTTTCCACCATGGCAGTAGAAAAGATAGAAATAGAGGAAAATAGTTCTTTACTTCTGAGGATTTTGGTTGAAGTCTTTATTGTTTGGTTGGGGAAGATGGACGACCTTCCACACTGTGATATTCCTACTCCGGGCAGCACTAACGAAGGCTATATGGATTCAAACTGAACCCCGTATTTGGGGCTTTTCGTTGGTTGTTCATTGAGCGCTGTAAAGAACCTCCCCAGTTGATTGTAAGCTGGTGTGTACGGGAGGAAGGTTGGTTTGTTTCTGTGGTGGGTGTTCCAGTGATTTCGCAGAGTAATAGTAGATTACGTTGGCCAGCGAGCTATTCTGTTTAGTCTCACGTCTTTAACTGTTTTCTGAAATGACAAAAATCTCAAACAACGGAGAAAAACTGGAACAGTGTTTTGGTACAAGGCTGGCAGCTTCATTTTCAGCTTTGAAGTAGTTTCCTACTGGGGACATGGAGTCCGTTTACAGGCAAATAATCTGATAACTACAGAAAATCTGATGTCATTAATACGTTCACGCTAGGGCTGCAGGAAATTGGTACCAACTGACATTCCCTGTGATATTCAGTATATTGCCATATGAATATAATATAATTCTGTCTGGTATGGCAGCTCCACGGCTGCCGAACGCAAGCCCCTGCAGAGGCAGCTGCCCTTCCACCCATCCGGGACATATACGTCAGGAGAGAAATCCTCAGACCCCACACGCCCCAGCTATCCCCTGTTCCTGCAGATGACTGGAACATCAATATCTAGAAATCATTATTCATTGTCAAATGAAAAAGCAAAATAATAATAATAATAATAATAATAATAAAAAGCTTGTTGACTTTCTAACACTCTCGTAAGCGTGAACCATCTTTTCTGGAGCTTCAATGCTCTATAGTCAGTTTCAGGGCTCCAAGCACAAAAGCCAGTGAGCGCTGTGGCTACTCTTCTCTGTGTATCCGAGAAGCCTTAAATCCAGTCCAGGGAGTCAGGCAGTAATAAGGTTGTAGCATGTTCCATCTCATTTGTCTTACCTAGCACCGTACGTCCTGCCACATGAGTGTGTCACACGCGCACGTCGTGACAACGATGCTGAAACCATGTATTGCGCAGCCCTAGTTCACGCGTTTACATGTGCTTGGGTGATCAGATGATGGGAAAGCTCCAGGTCTACGTGAGTGAGGCAGTAATCGGATTTCTGCTTTCCAACCGGCCAATAAACTTGTAGAATGAGATTTCACATAAACGTCATGGAAATATGAAAATATGAACATGCATCGTCTAGAACAGGGGTGTCCAGTCTTATCCGTACCTGCAGGTTTTCTCTCCCAACAAGCAGGAGCTCACCTGACTCGACTTGCTTGCTGCTGTGTTAGAACACACCAGCCCTTTGTGGATAAGACCAGACACCCTTGATCTCGAACAGTGTTCCTCAACCCTGGTCCTGGAGGCTTTCCCTGACAACTTGAAGTCAGCACCAGGCTGTTAATGAGCTAATACGCTTTATCAGGTGTGTTGGGAGCAGGGGAAACAGTGGAAGGCTATGAAAGCCTCAGGGCAGTGGGACTGCAGGTCCAGGGTTGAGAAATGCTGATCTAGAAGATGAGGAATATTTAGATCCTTCATTCCGTAACACATGCAGTGCGGGGGCCGTGGTAAACGCTGCTTGCTTATTTCTGAGAAAATCGCACCAAAATAAAATGACAATGAAAACATTCAAATCCAGCTCTCTTAAGCCGTATTAGGACGGGATTAGTTTTACATGGAGAGGTGGGGTAATGGAATGTTATTCCAGGACGTCTGTAAAATGTATGTCCGATTCGCACAGGATTAGAAATCTCAGCTGTGAGGAGGCCTGTTGGCTCGACTTCGGGGTTTAAATGGGGTTTACATTGTACAGCACCTGAGGTTTGCCCGATCCGAGGTATATGTGCCATGCAGAATGAAGCGGACGTTCGGGAAGGATCCTGAAGTGCTAGGATGTTTGTGAAAGCCTCTGGATTATCATCAGCAACACAACACAATGACAAATGAGTTTTTCCACTGTGCCGCTAGTAAAGTTCTCACCACAAATCAAAATAGCTGTTCAGGTTTTGGCATACGTGCTTGCGGTGTCCCGCTAGTGGCCCAGGGCACTTGCCCTTAAACCCCATCGGATGATCCGAGTGTGTTCCGCCCAAAACACCCTTATATCCTTGGGCAGGATGTGGGTTTCCCATCCCGGGAATCCTTATGGATCTGGGGTGGAAAAATATTCAGCTTCAGCTGAAAAGCTCTACTCATCTTTTTTTTTTTTCCTCACATGGTAGCCAATCAAAAAAAGAGGGTGAGTGAAACTGGAGATAGGACAGTAATGACTGGGATGGGAGTGGCTACTTGATTTATGTACTGCTGTTGCCCCCAAAGGTCTGTAAACACCCATCTACGCTATGCTACGCAATGGCTTACCTAATGCTACCAAGAGGAGCGCACCTCTGAGGAGGCCTTTGGCTCCACTTCGGGGTTTAAATGTTGTACATTGTACAGCACCTGAGGTTTGCCCCAGGCTTGAACGATCCGAGGTATATGTGCCATGCAGAATGAAACGGAATCCCTCCTCAAGTGCCTCCCTACCTGAGAAAAACTGGATATGATGGAATATTTACCTACATGCTGATTCACATGGCATTAATATAGCCTAACCTCCTCGTGTACAACTAATCCCGTCCCACTAGGGCCTAAGTCTCTGATTTCTGGGCCGTAATCTGATCTAGGATATCGGAGTATGCTGTTTACACCACCACTTGAATAATCAGAAAGCTGATTACGATCAGATCACTAAGTGCCTATACTCATTCAGACCTGGAAACATGTCTCACGGGTGCAGGTTGTGCAAAGACCAAAACTCAGACTCAGGCTTAATATAGCTGATACTGATACCCCAAAATATGACATCGAAGTGAACATGCTTAATATTTCGTTTGTTGTTGTCATGTTTTCTGAGCACAATGCTTTGTCTCTTGAACGCCCCCTAGTGGCTGGGCCCCTAAAAGCTTTCACCTTTTTCAGACAGTAGGCCCCAACTGCTTCCCGTTTTTGGCGGCGTACTAACCCCAGCATTGGCCACAACGCCACTTCAATCACGTCAAGACAAAGCAACCGTTTTACTGATACACATCGTACTGCTGGTTAACCCCATAACCCCAACAACCAATCCGAACCTACTTCGCAAAGCATGCGTCCGCTCTTCTAGGTGACACTTGGAAATGGGCGTCCTCCACTCTGCACAAGTACCAGGTCTGGCTTTTACTGATCCCCACAGCACATCTTCTGTATGTCTGAAGTCTCAGATACATTAGTACATTCAAAGGAACGGCTAAAACACCTGAAAGCCTGACTGAGTCACTGACAATAGTGTAGCAGTTGCCTAGCAGTAGTTGAAGGACAGAACGAAGCGGACGTTCGGGAAGGATCCTGAAGTGCTAGGATGTTTGAGAAGGCCTCTGGATTATCATCAGCAACACAACACAATGACAAATGAGTTTTTCCACTGTGCCGCTAGTAAAGTTCTCACCACAAATCAAAATAGCTGTTCAGGTTTTGGCATACGTGCTTGCGGTGTCCCGCTAGTGGCCCAGGGCACTTGCCCTTAAACCCCATCGGATGATCTGGGCCCCAGTGTGTTCCGCCCAAAACACCGTTATATCCTAGGGCAGGATGTGGGTTTCCCATCCCGGGAATCCTCATGGATCTGGAGTGGAAAAATATTCAGCTTCAGCTGAAAAGCTCTACTCATCATTTTCATCCTTTTTTTTGTTTTTCTTCACACGGTAGCCAATCAAAAAAGAGGACGAGTGAAACTGGAGATTTCCTCGATTTTGCCAGTAAAAAAAAACACAACTATAACCAACTAACCTGGCACATACACCATCCTGTACATGGTTATCACTGAGGTTTGCTAAAGACCTGGACAAATAGATGACGAGCAGCCCATCGCTGGCACAGCTTGGCTAGTAGTTCACTTTGCTATAGAAATATGATGTGTCTCTTTGCTAGTTGCTGGCTCCTTGCGAGGTACACATTGCTAATATTCAAATTCAATTCAGTTCAACTTCATTGTCGTTAGACCAATACAGGGCTGTCAGTATAAACAAACACTACTGGGCTACTTATATCTAGATAAAGGTTACCGGGGACGATAAATGATGATACATTTAGACTGATATGATCAATATTTATTGAGCTAACGCAACATGCCAGACGTCTCAGCATGGAGTTGTAGAGGTTCCTAATGGTGTCCTGTAATAATCCATCCCATGCGGCTTGAATATTCTCACACAGTTCCTGCAGATTGTGCGGTAGGGGTGGAGGTGGAGTGACACCAGGCCTTCTGGACGTGTAAAGCGTGAAGCGGTGTCTCCACCAAGATAAAAGCAGAACTCGTCACTGAAGATGACCGGCTGCCATTCAGAGTCACTCCATGACAGTCTGGCACGACACCATTGCAGTCTGTGGTGACGTTGACATGGTGTTAAGGGCAGTCATCGTAATAGTCGGCGCACATGTAGTCCTGCGTCGTGCAGGCGTCTGCCAATGGTGCTGGAGGACTTATGGACAACATCACTGCTTGCTGAATGTCCGCACTCGTGGCTGTTGGGTCAGTCAGATACAGCGATAAGAGCCGTCCTTGCTTACGTCACATGCATGGCCGACCGTGAAACTTGAACCGATTGCATGTCTCACGATGTCAAACCTACCCACCAAGTTACATTCCTGTCGGTGGATTACAGTAGAGAATGGGGTCAGTGGGAAGAATTGGCAGACATCTGTTTAGTGTGATGTGGTGTTGACCGTCCCACCCATAAAGGTCCACTTCACTCCTTCTCAGAACTTATCACAGAAAGTGTGGGACCTAACCATCTCAACACAGCCTTGTAGGCTTATGGCCCTTTGCACTGATGGTCTGTACGAGGGTCTCAGTGCTGGGGTTCTAATGTCCTCACTGATCTCTTCCTCTTTTCAGTCAGTTCCAGAGCTTGTATCCAGGCTCATTTGAATTTTAGCATTGCCTAATGCGTGCAAAGCCTGCATATGACCCACTTTTAATACCCCGTTTCCCGTTTTCATGTTTGCGGGGTGTGCGGGTGATGCGTGTAAGACACAGCTTGACCACACACTAACAATAATGAAGACTGCGCTGCACTCATTATCATTAATAGAGTTGTTCTTGCCACGCTGCGCTGCTGCTCCAGGCTTGATAAGCGCCTAAGCTCGCCATGCTGAGTTCTACGGATTGTTTAATTACTGAAATGCGCAATCAGCTCCGTCGCATTAATTCATTTTTACTACATTACTAAGCATGCACACACATACACATGCGTTTATGCTACATTGAGAAGCCTTAAAACAGCAGTGTGCTGGAAAGTCAACTCTAAATTACAGGGGAAAAACAGATTTTCCCCCTTAATGCTCAAACGTAGCCAGCATTTACGAAGCTACAAAGAGGTTAGCAGCAGCTTGAAGCCTGATTTATGTCCATGCTTAGCAATAACAGTATGCCGTACAGCATCAGCAACCACATACTCAAGGATATTAAAGACCATTTGCCAAAAAAATGGCTTGGCAAAAAAAAAAAAAAAAAAAATCTAATTTACATGATTTTCCTCTTACCTCATCTGCATTCCATCAGCCAAGACCATCAGCCATGTTTGGCGTCCAGCTTTGCTTCTTTCGATTAGCACTGGAGCCGCTAGTGTGGAATGGGGCTGGGCAATATGATACTATATAAGCTCACCAGACAAAACAAGGTGGTAGTACCTGAAGTAGCTGAATCTGCAGGTGTATGGAAGCGTACCGTCATACGGGTCTACCAGCAGTGGCTAAAATCCCAGTCTACAGGGAATTCTCCTCGGAATTGGGCCAGGGAAGGCATCCACCAAATCTGGCCCAGCTGCACAGTTCTTTGAGGCAAGAGTGTCTGAACATTGATGTGGCCTACCATCGTGTGCCATTGCTGGTTCTTCTGTCTCAGTTCCAAGTGATCATATGCCTGAAAAATAAATCTCATGGTGTATATGGTGTCTCTTGAAAAGATCCTGAAGTATTGTGCTATTATAATTTTGACATGTTGCTCAACTCTACTGTGAGACATGAGAGCCACCTCACTGTTTTCCTCTCCAGGGTGGAGTAGCATGTTCTAGATGGAATGTGTAGTTCGGTAAACGGGTAACATTAGCTGACCAACGTTATCTTGACTAAGAACCCTTTCTCCATTTAGGTATATCTTTCAGATAGATGTTCAACCTTGCCCTACCAGCTAATAGGGAACGTTCTCAGAACTTTGGCTAACGTTACCTACAATTTCTAATAAAGTTCTCAAGAAAGTGTTTTAGTCTAATGTTGAAAGAACGTTTTAAAGATGTTCATAATTTCAAACAATGTTCCTTTAATGTTATATGTTAACCAAGACGTAAGGTTTAGCTACAACATTCAGAGGATGTGCTCAGGCCCACAGGTTATGCTACATGAAGAAAAGAATTTATTCTCAGCGGAACATTTGGAAAATGTTTTATGGATGTTACTGAGACCTGAGATGATATTGTTTTAAAGATGTTTATAACTTCAGATAATGTTCCTATAAGTGCACACGTTAACTAAGACATAATGTTTTAACAGCAACGTTCAGAGGATGTTTTGAGGATGCTGTCTGGGCCACAGATTATGTTACATGATAACAGAAGAAAAAAAAAATTGCGCAACATTCGGGAAATGTTTTATGGATGTTACTGAGACCTGAGATGATAATGTTTTAGTCTAATGTTCAAAGAACGTTTTAAAGATGTTTATACTGTCAGATAATGTTCCTGTAGGGTTCGATGTTAACTAAGACAGCACGCTTTAACTGCAACGTTCAGAGGATGCTGTCAGGGCCACAGATAATGTTATATGATAACAGAAGAAGAATGAATTCTCAGTGCAACATTCGGGAAATGTTTTATGGATGTTACTGAGAGCTGAGATGACAGAATGTTTTAGTCTAATGTTCAAAACTTCAGATAATGTTTCTGTAAGATTAGATGTTAACTAAGACACAACGTTCAGAGGATGTTTGGAGGATGTTGCCAGAGCCACATATTATGTTACACGATAATGAAAGAAATACATTCTCAGAGCAACATTCGGGAAATGTTTTATGGATGTTACTGAGACCGGAGAGGACAATGGTTTTAGAGGACATTCTCCTACCTTTAGAAAGAACATTCTGGGAACCAAAATAAAACTTCCTGCTGAAAACATTAACGGAACATTGCATTGCATATTCTCAGAACGTTTTTAGAGCAAGTCATTTCTAGCTGGGCTGTCTGTTTACTATCGGCTGTCAAGTGTATTGGGCCTTTCGCCAGGATGATTTAACTTGCAATCAGAGAACATGTTTAAGAAAACACTGGACAGAATGGGGAAGTGCTCAGCCAGCTCTGTATGGCAAAGAAATGAGATTTCCAGTGTAATGGTTCAGATAAGAAATTAAAATATTAAATATAAGCTAAAATAAAACAAACAGAAGGTACTTATCAGTAGGGTTTAAGGAACTCAGGGACGCTAAAGATACACAAGTTGTGACACACTTACAAATTAGAGATGGAAGCATGTCAAGCTCGATTTATAAATAAACTACAACTGACATGACAGTAGTTTTTTGCAGGAAATGATGTCATTACAAGTCTGTTAGACACAAGCTGCTGGACAGCAGGTATCGCAAGTTGATGGTAACATGGCTGCTGGTAGCTACTTTGCAACTGCAGACAGCGTAAGGGATTGTGTCCTGTTCTGTGTGTGTTTCTGCAGGAAATGCAGTTGGAGCCTTGCTCGGGTGCAACGCAGGAGCCCCAGCCTGCAAGGCCCAAAATCATTGGCCAGTCCTCGCTTTAAACCCTGCACTCTCTCTCTCTCTTTCCGTCCTCTTCTCTTTCTGTCTGTCGTTCGTGTATGATTCTCTCTCTCTCTCTCTCTCTCTGTCCTCCTCCACGTCTGTCTATTCGTCTGTCTGTCTGTCGCTCGCTTGCTGTCAAAGGTGTGGCCTCATACCCCGACTCCGCCCTCTGCGAGCCCGATGACCCCATCCTCGCGCACAGCAGAGCTCAGCCTTCACCACGCGCCGTCTGCCGCCATGGAAAGCTCCAGCCACGACATTTGACTCCTATCGGAAGACTCCGCCCCCTGCGCCTCCAGTGACCTGCCCACTCACAGGTGCCATCTGTTCCCGTGCTACCATCATGCTTCAGCCAATCGGAGTAAAAGCAAAGATACGTGGATGCTTCGTCTTGAAGCTTCGTCTCAGTTGCGCAAGCATTAGCAAGCCGAATCACATTCATTTCAATGGGATTCGCCGCAAAGAATGTTTGCTAATGAATTTTACATGTAAGACTTCCCGTTAAGGTAAACTTGGGTGAACTTTGACCCCCGAATTGGCGTCTTTGACGTGTAGCATTACTGCTATGGCTGCAAGGACTTCCCTTCATATAGCAGCACAGGACCTCCACAACTAGAAAACCGCTAAGCAGTTTCTGAGCACACACTTAACATTGTTTCCCATTGGCTATAAATGAGCACAAGCGAGTCAGTTGGGAGGCTGTTATTATTATCTTACTTTCATTATCCCACTGTTTAAGATGAGCAAGATGGCCAGTTTGCTAACGGTTGTGTTACTGCACAGGTCATCTTACTGCCACCTCTACAGATCAGAGTGCAGGATTATACTCGTGTTAGTATATAATTATCTAATATACTGTAATTATGGTCATGTTTGTGTTGTCATTGATTATGTTGGGTAAGTTGGCTAGCTTGCTAACTCCACCAGAGTCTCAGAGCCATTGGTAACGCCTGTGTTAGAAGGCAACACAAACTGCAAATGCCTGTTGTGACACTGAGGCCTATTGCGAATGAAGCAGTTCTCCAAGTTGGTACATTTAGCAAGCTAGCTTACAGCAATGACACACAATTGAACATAAGCATAGTGCTGCACACTGATAACCATTAGCAAGACGACTAACTCGCCTTCCATACGCCCCCGAGATAGTGAGCAGAGGCTTGATAAGGTCGGCACCCCACTTCATAAGGTCGGTTTCCCACTGCTGGTTCCTCACAGAGACCACCCAGATTATTACCCAATGTGCAAGATCTGACTAGTTTCCATCTCCTGAAACAGATTTTAAATGTGTATAGCCTTTCATTTTAGAAAATAAAATAAGATACATAAAACAATTTACTTGGAAATGTTGTGGCTGACACTGAAACCGATTTACCAAACTAATTAACGACTGATTACGAAAGCAGGAAATGAAGAAAGAGAAAGTCAATCCAACAATGAAAATGGCATTTTGTTTAAAACTCTGCTTAACCATCGGCAGGCCACCCGGAAAACACTGGGCACAGCACCAGTGGACCACCAGTTTTGCTGTTAGTTGGCCAACAGTGGTCCGCTATCCCCTTGCTATCAGGAACAGTATAAACTCAAACTCAGCAAACACAATTAAATCAGTAAACCTGGTTTTTGGTGACAGAGCGGTTAGCCAATTAGATGGAAGCAAGCTGGCTAACTCGCCTACCATAAACAGTAAATGCCCAAAAGTGAGGATCACGATATCAGATAGTTGTATACTTGCTACAGCACAGTGTTGCACATTCATTTGGAGCAGAAAAGTGCAGGTAACAGGCGTGGGTGGCGACAGTGAGGTGACTTGTTTGCGTTAGCCTGGAAGCTAACATATTGGTCATGCATATACATCTTACATTTAGTAGATTCTCTTATCCAGAGAGACGTACTGAAGTGCTCTGCTGTCCGTTTAGAGAATGTATTCCAGCTAAAAGGTTAGAGTTCAAACTACCCTTGAGCTCAGACACTGCCAGAAACAAAGGCCTGGAAAGAAAAGTACAGCATTGAAGGCAACGTAAGTGCCATGTCATGCAATTCATTAAGTACTTAGGCTAGTGCTTGCCTAAGTGCTTCACCAAGCGGTGGTCTTCAGTCTGGGTGTAAAGACCGTGAGGGATAGCCAGGGGAAATATGTTCCACCGCCTGGGTGTCAGGACAGAGAAGAGCCTCGATGCCCGTCTTCCATGCGTCTGGAAGGGTGGCGTGTCAAGCAAGGCTGTGCTTGAAGCTTGAAGAGGTCCGTGTGTCCACAAAAGACAAACAGCAAAATCCCAGAAGGTAATAATAAACTCTCACAACTGACCACACATACAGGCTCTCTTTCATGTCTTCATTTCGACCCGTAAGGAAAAAATGAACCTTGAAGAAATGAAGGTTTGGGCTGTTAGCATCTCCTCCATTTTGGAGGTTCAACACCCAAAACACACACGGAATGTAGGCACCCCGGAAGTCGGCGAATTAGTCATTGCTGCGAATGCCATTGAAATTGCCGCCCTGACACAATCGCTGGCCAGTACACGTACAACTGGGCCTTAAAGACAAACAAGAAGATGAGGAGCTTGGATGGAGAGAAAAGGACAGAGAAAGAGGGAGAGAGAGAGAGGGAAAGAAAGAATGGTGTATTAGCATTCCAGGAGTTGAAGGTGGCTAACTGAAAAGTGCTAGCTGCACGATATCAGAATTCCCAGAAGTTCTGCGCCGGGACTCTGAGGTATACGCAGCATGAGTCACCGCTGTGTTGATCAGAAACGCATGCTCCTGCGCTGACTCATATAGAGATGCCAATCTCTGACAGACTCATTAGCTTATCACGCGCGGTGCCTCTGCGACTGCAGCGCGGCCCAGCTGTATTAACGCAGCAGGAATCCACCAACCTAACTCATACGGGACCCAACCTCCAAACATCTTCTGCTGCTATTGATTGATACTCCGCATCACTTTTCTCCCTCTTTTTCTGTCCTTGGTTTAAAGTACCAAACTTTAGCTAGCAGCACTGTTAGCGACGGGCTGCTGTTTCTTACCCTGCACACAGACCCCGTTCCTACCCCTCATTCCAAATGCAGTTAGTCAATCAGCCTAGATCATGTTTAGTGTTTGACATTGGCTTCTTTAGTTCTGCACTGATGAAGCAGTGGCAGCTAACAAGTGATGGAAGCTTATAATAACCAGCAAGAAGGTTCAACTTCATATGACAGATTATTGTTCAGTTGACTAATGCAGTGTTCATATAAAGCTCATATCTCAAAATTCCCAAAGTACACCTTAAAAACCCCAAAGGAAACGTATGAAGTCAGCATATGAAGCTCCATCAGCATGGCTGCTCACACCGTCAACAGTTATAAAAGCACTTTTCTACTTTTAAATAAAATATTTTATAGTGGTCATTTTAGATTAATCAGCATGCAGGTACATTAGCAAATCTGTAATGCTGTACAGTTTGTTGTTTGGAGAAGGTAAATGCATTTCGAACGCTAAGTCGTAATGTCGCATCACTAGTGTAAACTGGCTAGCCTGATGCTAACAGTACTTGCGTTCATTGGGATGTCCATGTGTTTGCCCTTTAATGTAACTCTGAACCTAACCTAATTCTGACCTCCCATTTCAAAGCTTCCAACTCGATCGCAGCATTCCATTCCAACACTATTAGCATACTATTAACATACTATTAGCATACTATTAAAATAATTCTATAGAAGAATAGTATGCTAATATTTGAACTCAATATTACATTCAAAATTCAATATGTTGTATATCATCACTGTCCGAAGAAAAACATCTTTGTATCTCTTTATGCATCTGCATAATGCATTCGAACACATTCACATCGTTTACACCGTGTGAACATTTCATGATGAATGGACCAACAGAAATCCCAAATCATGTGGTAAAAAAGTCTGGTTCCATTGACGTCCATTAAAGTTGTAAAAACTCTCCTGTGTCATTTTGGAGATACTTGTTTTCCTTTGGACAGTGACGAAGCTCAGTATTATGAACTCAAGATATGAAGGGAGACAGGTTAATTAAAGGTAAAGCCAACAATTCTCGATTTCTTTAAAGCGTGCTAAGGTGTTAAGTATCCTCAAATAGTATAGTGTTTCTTGGGCCTGAACTGTCGGCTACATTAGCCAGTGTGAAACTAAAGAAGCACTTCAGACACCAAACGGGTCTGGGCTACGTTTGTGGCAATGAGGGGGAAAATGTGTTTAAGGGTGATTTTTGACCCAACCACTGCTTTAAGAAAGACCGTTTGGAGGGCTTTTTGAGGGCTTTCAGGGGTCAGTAGCAGGTACTCGTGATCTGTAGATGTTGTATTTTGTATACTGTAATTATCTGTGTTCATGTCTATTTGTTTTATTGAGAGACTTACACTAACACTCCTAAAAATAAAGGTTTTCGTAGGTTCTCTTCAGAGAACCATTGTTGTAAATCGATGTGTGAGTGTGAATAAACGTTTTAAAGCTTAAAGAAACACATAATGTAAAGGTTCTAGGAACATGTCTTTAAGCTTTTACAACGTTCTTCACATTCGCACTCTCTTTATTCAGACCTTGTTATTGATTCTATGTCCTTAATCAAAGATTGCGATAAAGAGTATAGTTCAAATGATTCAGTAAAACTCCTTTGTGACGTTACACAGTGTAGTTTGGAAGTGTGGAAGCCCATTTTCTCATTCTCATTCTTTGTTTCTGGCGAGCAGCATGTCTGAACACTGAAATAATGACTTTTATAAAGAAACTGACTTAGTCTCTCATGATAATGACTTACCAAATATGCCAAAATGATAACTGGCTCTGTCAACGTCCTGACTTATGTCAAAGTAATGACTGCTATAATATCACGATCATGACTTAATCCCAAAATATTTTTGTTTTATTATTATTATTTGAACATAGTGACAATCTAAAAACTTACACTTTTGAGATGGAAACTCAGTATTTTGAGAAAACAAGTCATTATTTTGAGACAGTAATTCATATTTTGAGAAAACAAATAATT
>CM067495.1:4237921-4284890 GCA_034552555.1 Semaprochilodus insignis
AATATTTTAGAATTTTAGTCATTATTTGCACATATGAAAATTTTTGGAGAACATAAATCATTATTTTAAAATATTAAGTCATTAATATAAGAAATTCTAATGAAATATAAAGAAATATAAATGTAAATAAACGAAGTCATTGAAATATAAAGTGAATATTTGGCACATATAAATCATTTATTTATTTATTATTAAATTAAGGTTTTGAGAAAACAAGTCATTATACTGAGCTATTAAATCAACATTTTGAGAAAGTCTGCTACTAAAAAAAAATAAAAAACTACTAATCCGAAATGCGAGGTCAACAGTTTAAGAAAGTAATTATATTGAAACATAAATTCAATATCTGAAATTCTATATAATACTTATCTGCATATAGATCATTTATTTTCAGAGATTAAACTAGCAGTTGGAGAAAACAGGTCATTATATTGAGATACTGAGTCAGTATGTGGAGAAAACGAGTGGTTATTTTTAGACACCGAGTCGATATGTTGACATGCTGCAGAAACCGAGCGGGAGAAAACTTGTTTATTTTTTTTTCCTCTGCTTGGCAGCAATGGGCTTCCATGGTAAAGTGCCTTTCCGATGCCACAGGGAAGATTTACAATGTTGCAACACGATTCAGAGACACAGCCTGACATCTCCAGTTTATCTTGGTCTTTTGTTTACCTTTGTCGTTTCTCCTGTCCTCTCCTCTCCGTCGCCTGGCTCGGCCTGTGTTTGCTGATAGATGCTCTGTACAGCTAAACGTGTCTGCGCATTCATGGACCTGTGGATGGACCCCTGACCTGAACTTCCCCCATCCGGACAATTTCACCATATGTCATGATTCTGGAATATTTCGTTCTGGAATGGACTATTGCCTGAAAACATTCCTTTGTTGACGCGCCAACAAAAGCCTGCAGTGATGTCACTGCATCTGCCGCCTTCTTGAAGTTTGTTGATGAGGACATTTTCTTGCAAACTGTTTGTGTTTGTGTTTCTGTTTGTTTTTATTTTTGGCTTGTTGTTGTTGCTGTTGTTATTGTTGTTGTTGTTGTCATCATCACC
Organism: Semaprochilodus insignis; assembly: GCA_034552555.1. Taxonomy (NCBI): domain Eukaryota; kingdom Metazoa; phylum Chordata; class Actinopteri; order Characiformes; family Prochilodontidae; genus Semaprochilodus; species Semaprochilodus insignis. Next base: position 4,238,975 of record CM067495.1, read on the forward strand.
GAAAGGAGAGAAGAATTCTTTCTCTTGACTTCATCAAAGCTTTCAGAAAAGGCCACCAGTGCTTTTGTGAAGAGACTTTTCACGGTGTCGCTGCCAACGTATTGGATGATTTGTACGTTCAGGCCTCTTATGCTCTTTGTTGATACTATAGAGATTGTGTATTGCACACTTGATGTTTAAATGTGCCTGTCTCTACCACACATACCCACACACACACAACGTTCGTTGGCTTGTGTTACGTCTAATATCTCACAACCAGACAGAAGCCATCTAGAACCTGTCTGACTTTTCTGGAATCAAATTCCTATTGTATAGAAACTCTGAAGTGAAACCGTAACACAGGCCGCCAATAGGCCACGGCTTTTCACTCAAGGGTTAGGCTGTTTCATCTTCGACTCCGACTGTGGAAGCCAGACAGCTTTTTGTTTCCTGGGTCGTAACTCCTACCAAACAAACCACTTTAGCAAGGGCGCAAACACTGTAAATTATGACATCTAGAAAAATCACGTAAGTAAAATGAATAATTAGAACATGCCAAATGCAGCGGAAACTTGGCCGGTCAAGAAAGTGAGAGCAAAGTGCTCCGCTAATTTATGGTCGGCTTGCTAGCAAAGAGGTGTAAGCAAAGTACTTAACCTGCATTCATGACAACGGGAGAGCCAGAATTATCCGACTTGGAACCTCTAACTTTCCGCCCCAGATCTTAAGCTAGTCATGTGCTAAGGGTGTCTGCAAAACTCCTTAAAGGTTTTAGACTGGACTTGAAGATTAGTTTAGTTTAGTTATTAATTCATTCATTTTAAAAGTGGATGGCAATTCAACATTTGGTTGCCATTCATATCTCACATGAATTGATATCTGAGCATTTCTGATATCATATACAAATACCAAACACACAAATAGAAACTTCAGACATGCTTTTTGTTCTGTATGCGCTGCCATGTTATCAGTATTACGGCTCGACTGCAACAGTTTTACTCGAGGTTGGAAATCTTGAGATACAGCGGTTTTCCAAAGTTGGAATTACAGCTTGGAGGGCAATTCAAATGAATTTGTCCTACTTGGAATTCGGAATGTTGACCAATGACTGTCCCACTTGTTTGTGCAGGTAGCATCTGCTAACTGGTTGGCTTGGCTGACTTGCTAGCAAAGAGGAACAAGCAAAGAAACTGGGAAAATTTAAATATCTGGCTTTAAACTGCCCTTAAACGGCAAACCAACTCATATTTACATTTGGCAAAATCGAGTTATGTATAGTTAGTAAAATTGATTATGTATAATGTGATCTTAACCTTTTACACTAGTAAAAAAAACACTAAACTTGCAATGAACGTGGGAAAACAATATCAAACGGGTGTACACAAATATACTTAGTTTACTGCTAGCAAAGAGGTTTAGTAACTGCTGGGCTAGTCTGTTAGCAAAGGGCTGTAAGCAAAGATGCTTGGCTAACTGCTACACAGGTTAGCCTGTTAGCAAAGAGGTGTAAACAAAGATACTTGGCTAACTGCTACACAGGTTAGCCTGTTAGCAAAGAGGTGTAAACAAAGAAACTTAACAACTGCTTGGCTAAGCTGTTACCAAAGTGGTGTAAGAAAAGATACTTACCAGTTTCCCTGCTATCAAAGAGGTGTAAGCAGAAATGCTTGGCTAACTGCTATGCTAGCCAGACAAATGCAAAAGGTGTAAACAAAGATATGTAGCAACTACTTGGTTGGCCTGCTAGCAAAGAGGTGAAAGCACAGACACCCAGCTTACTGGCTGGCCAGCTTCAGCCTACTAGCAAAGAGCAGAAAAACAAAGATACTTAGCAAGCTGCTTGGCTAGCCTGTTAGCTAATTCCACTCCTTGCTAAAGCAAGCTGACATAGGTCACGTACTGAAGGCTCCAGAAGCCTTGTCCTGCCTCTCATCCGCACTTTCTGGCTCCCTCCCAATCTATATAAACGTCAGATTTCTTACAAGGTGATGGAAAAGCAAAACATGAACATCCTCCGTAAACGTTTTGTTCCTGTTCCTGGATGGCTGCTTAGCTCTTTTGTTCTTGGGTTGGAAAAAGGTCTTGTGATTTCAAATGGCCTGATAACGCCACCATTTCAGGAGATGGGTTGATAGTTCTAACAGTCACACAGGATTCCAGATGGTCAGGTGGAACACAAGCTTCCGACACCTTACCCATGTGCATAAATAAATGGGTGGAATGCATGAAAAGTATGGGAGGAATGAAAGGAATGATCCACCAGTGTCTTTCCTACCTTACGGATGGTATACCAAAAATGTGCAAAACTTCTAACACACTAACGTTGTAGTTGAAAGAGGAGGTGCAGTAAACAGTTAAGGGAGTCAGGGATATACTGACTGAGGCTGCACACCTGCCAATGTAGGAAAACTGCTACAGTTTGGAACTGTTTGGTGGCCTTGGAGGCAAAAAGAGGACAGGTTTTATATCTGCTTATTATGTGCCTGTATTGCACACTGTACATTAGCAAATTATGTACCTAATAACGTCTCATTGGACACATTCCCATAATGAAACATATTTGGTATGTAAATATATTTTTGGTCTAAATAAAATGGTGTATCACACAGCCCTGCCTTTGGCTTCTTCTCTACTTCATGGTCAGATTTTATTGAGAGGCCGGGCAGAACTATGGCCCATGCATGTGGATATATATATATATATATAATATACATACAGCTCTGGAAATCAATAAGAGCCCACTCCAGTTTCTTCTTAAATCAGCATCTCCACATGTACAGCAGGTTCTTAGTGAGGAACAGAAGGTTGGGTTCTAGCTTTACTGGCAGATACAGTGAGCGTCTGGTTCATAAGAACAAGGTCAAGCAGCAAACACACAGGACAACACAGCTACAGACTGGCAGAGGGCCAAAACCATTCTCTACTGACCGTGATGAGAGACACCTCATTCCAATGTCCCTTAACCACCGTAAGATGACCTCAAGTGACCTACAGAAAGACAGGTGAGCGGTGGCTGGGGTGAAATGCACAGCGAGCATGGTTCAAAAAACAGGCTTCTGGAGGGTCATTAGTGATTTTCTAAATAAACAGATCTAATACAATATTTGATCTGGAATTTGGGAGACGTGCTTCCAGTAGTGTATAGAATCAAACAGAACTGCTCATTTTGGTCAAACACAAACCCAGAAACTGTACAACTAGAGGAACTGATCACTTAGAGGTGGTCTCTTAAACTTTTCCAGAGCTGTATATATACAGTCCTGCTCACCATTATTGGCACCCCTTCATTTTTTGGCATAACCTGTACAATATCTTCAGAAATGAATAGAAATGTACCAAAGTTATATCTTCAGGATTTGTTTTTCATTGGAGGTCCAAAGTAATATAACACAAAAACATTGTTTTTCAGATTACATGCTGTAATTTCAAAGAAGAAACAGAATAAACAGCATGGACAGCAATAAAGCCACCCCTTAATATTATTAAGGGTCCATTATAATATAAAGCCATTAATATTTGGTTGTACACTCTTTGGCAGTGATGACAGCCTCCAAACGTTTCTTGTGGTCGTCTATAAGCTTCTTGCACTTACCGCTGGTATTTTCTCCCACTCTTCCTTCAGTTTGTTCAAGCTCTTGAATGTTTGCAGGGTTCTTTCCCCCAGTGGCAGATTTCAGCTCACCCCAAAGCTTTTCAATGGGATTGAGGTCAGGACTCACTGCTGGCCATTTTTCCTTTTCAACCATTCCTGTGTGCTTTTGGATGTGTGCTTTGGGTCTGGAGGACCCATGATCTTCGACTCAGACCAAGTGTTCTTACCCTGTGAAGGACATTTCACTCTTAAAATCTCTTAATTCTCTGATTTCATGATTTCTGTGATACGGTCAAGGCCTCCAGTACCAGACGCAGCAAAGCAGCCCCACAGCATTATGGATCCTCCACCATGCTTAACTGTTGGTGGGGTGTTCTTTTCCTTATAAGCTTCATTGGGCCGTCTGTAAACAAACTGTTGCTGTGCATTGCCAAAAAGCTCTGTTTCTGTTTCATCCGTCCACAGAACATTTTCCCAGAAGCATTGTGGGTTGTCAAGGTACTCTGGCAAAGACCAGTCGTTCCTTTTTATGTCTTCAGCAATGGTTTCTTCCTTGGCCTTCGCCCATAAAGTTCTGCTTGGTTTAGTGTGCGGCGTATGGTACTTGTTGAAACCATGACCCCAGACTGTTCCAGGTTGGTCTTCAGGTCTTGACCTTGACGTCTTTTCCACCATTCGCACCAACCTTCGAAGACTTCTCTCATCAATTCTCCTCTTCCCTCCACGTCCAGGTATGGGAGGCAAATCCGGCCAAAAAAGAAATTAAATTGCATTTGCTTTTTCATTCTGATATGCAAAGCACGTCCACGTCGAAAACTGAGTCACAAACCGTCACTTTGCTGTTGGTTTACCCATTTTGCATTTAATTTTAATTTTGTCAGATATGCAGCCTATTGCTATGAAAAATAAGTAACAATGTAAACATTGCATTTCATGAAGAAAAGCCAAAGCCAATATGAAGTTTGGATTTTCTTTTCTCTATTAGCTTTTTCATTTTAGATTTGGCCATGAAATACCAGAATAACGACTAACATGAAATGACAAATAGCTGTTTTAAATGTATTTGTATTTTTGTTACAAATGGCTCGTGCTCATGTGAAAAATTACTTTGCAAATGAAGGTACTTTATTTCATTTTCAATTCTGGCAGGATATTTGCGCAGATGTTTGGAAAAAGAAATGGCAAAAAGAGGTTTCCATTTGCATTTTATTGTTTTTGGTTTTGGACGGATTTGCCTCCCATGGTCCAGGGAGGTTCTTGATGGTGCCATGCTTGGTAGACTTCCTAATAACACTGCGCACTGTTGAAACTGGGATACCAAGGTCTTTGGAGATGGCCTTATACTCTTTGGAGGTCTTGTGTTTGGTAATAATCGCACTGCTGATGTCCTCAGACAGCTCCTTTCTTGTATTCACCATTGTGACAGGGCACAGGGCATAACGTGGCTTTTTAAACACTAAAGTCGTCATTCATTGGCTAATTCATGTCACATGGGCACTGACCATTTATCACAGGTGATTCTCATTTGTGATTTACCACAGGTGAGCCAAAATGTGTTTCCATACTGCTTTACTGTAAAGGCGATACCAGTCTCACAGCAAGCTTTAGGTGTTTCTATTTTTCCCTCCCATTGATTTTTGTTTTAAATTGTTGTTTATTATTTGTTCTTTTGTATCAAACACAAATTCTCTATAGAAAAAAGCTGTTTCACTTGATTCATTCTTTTCAGGAGATACTCCACATTATGTACTTCATGGGTGCCAATAACGATGAGCAGGACTGTATATGGCCAACACCTATAAAAGCTTTACTGTTGCCACTGTGCCATCTGTTAGGCATCCGCCAATCCCAGATTGTGTGTATGTGTGTGGTTGCAGTGGTCCAGCCCCGACTGAGAGAAGTACCTGGACAGGTGAGATGTACTTACTGCCAGCGTGACGTTGTCACAGTGACCCGATACGTCAATGGAACACTTGTCTGGATCATTTTTGGAAGCCTTTGTATCACTGGGTGAGCACACACACACCCACACATAAACACACACACACACACACACATTTTAACATCTCTGCATTCATATATACACCTTTACACAAGCACACACGCATGCAGCTTTATGGTTCCTCTGTTCTCCCTCTGCAGGATTTGGCCGTTCTGCCTGATTCCCTTCTGCGTACCGCCCTGTAAAGACGTGGAGCACAGCTGCCCGAACTGCCACAACATTGTCTCTATTTACAGACGCATATGAAAGTTCCCAGGCTGAGAGCTGTAACGTGGGGTTTAGTCAGGTTTCAGGGATGACTACTGTTTACCTCTGAGAAACACATCTGTAAAAGTGATCTTAGCTCAGTGCTTCAGCACCGTGTATATATTAAATCTCTTTTCAAATGTTTATAGGGGCAAGATTTTACATTTTTCTACCATTTTATTTTTCCCCAAAGGTCCAAAAATGACACATGGGTTTACAAGTGGGTTTATCCAAACAGTCAGGTTTGCATGATCATTTCCCATCTTATCTTGATCCAGGCTGCAGGGATGCAGGAAGTGAGGGTGCTGAGGGTGAGATTTCAGGACTGTCTTACTGCAACTGCTAAATATGTTAAACAGTAATAAACCTGCAGTAGCCTCACACTGTTTACACTGACACTGTATTTTCATTACAGGGAGCTGAACTGCTTCCCTTGAATTGCTAACTCGAGTGTNCACACACATATATAGTGATATATATATATATATATATATATATATATATATATATATATATATATATATATATATATATATGCTTTTCAGTTACTCTAAATGGTTAAGTGTGTAAAAGATGACTTCACTTCCAAAAGGCATATAGTTAAAAATGGCGTATTTCTTAAATATGTTTTTATTTCCATTTTTTATAGTAAATTACACAAAAAACCCCCAAAAGTTTGGGCCACCTACATGGTGAACACTTAATAACACTTCTTTGGCAAGCTTGTAAAGGTTTTGGTAGCCAGTTCCTGTTTGGGGAAGGTTTCTAGTTCTGTGAGATTGTCTGGCATGTACTGATCATTTGAGGTCCATCCGCAGATTGTCGATGATGTTTAGGTGGGTAGACTGTGAAGGCCATGCCAAAACCTTCAGCCTGCACTTCTTGAGGTAGTCCATTGTGGATTTTGAGGTGTGCTTAGGAAAGCATTAAGATTAGCAGTATCCTTTTACTGAAGCCATCCTTCCTTCCATCTTCAGCTTCTCTACAGATGATGTGCTTCCAGAATTTGCTGGTATTTCGTTGGATCCATTCTTCCCTCTATCAGTGAATGTTCCCTGTGCCACTGGCTACATGTACAAGCCCAAAGCATGATCCATCCACTCTCGTATTTAACAGTTGGATATCTGCATCAGGCCTCTTTAGATGTTCCTTTTTTGTGGTGAGGATGCAGGAAAGGTTTTCTCTGGATGACTCTTCCATGAAGGTCATATTTGTGCAGGTGTCGCTGTGCAGTAGATCAGTTCAGCACCCACTCCAGAGTCTGCTGAATCCTCTTGAAGGTCTTTAGCAGTCAAGCTGAGGTTTTGAGGTTCTAGCAATCCTGCCAGCAAGTCTCTCTGAACATTGTCTTGGTTTTCCAGACCTTGGCTTGCCCTCCACCGTTCCTGTTAACTGCTAATTCTTAATTACATTATGAACTGAGGAAACAGCTACCTGAAATAGCCTTCTCCTGCCCTGGGGGCATCAATTATTTGACGTTTCAGAGTGCTGGCAGCTGCTTCAAAGAGGCTGCTGATTGCTGGGACGAGGTTTGAGGAAATTTGGGCATGGCGTTCCGGTCCTCTTTTAGGGACGCAACACTAATAATAACACTTAAGACTTGTCTTGATTAAAATATCAAAAATAATGTTTAATTATTCATAATGCCTTTGGGAGACCAGTTCACCTTCTACTAGCTTAACTAACAGAACAGAAATATCGAATTTCTGCATGCCATTGTATATGGTTCTGAAATGGTTCTTGCAGTATGGTTGTTAGCCAGTACATGTACACATGTCTCTCTGTCTCTCTGTCTCTCTCTCTCTCTCTCTCTCTCTATTTGTACTAAATGTCTGCTGTCATGTTCAATTCCTCTGCTGCAGCTTTGTGATTGAATTATTGACCGCCCTCTGGGCCCTGTCGTATCCTCCTTCATTCACCCCATCCTCTCTGCTTCACCTTTCCACTCTATCACTCCATCACACCATTTCCTCTTGGCGCTGGCTCACCCTGACCCGCCTGTTCCACCCTAACCTACCCCTCTCTGTCTCTCAGCTCAAAATCACCCCCCGCAAAATAGGTTTACTGGCACGACGACATTCAATTACAGCACTGCTGTATTACTACCTGCGTTTACAGTGTACTGGTTACAATAATAATAACCTTTTGCAACTCGTGGCCCACACAAACAGTCACAAAAGCCTCCGCGGCCCATTTTTTCTGACTCACCTAATGAGAGCTGATCTTGTTTGGCAGCTACCAAGTGCTGGATGTCAGGCTGAAGAAACGACAGGCGTAAACAGCTCTCACGCACGCGAAGCCCACCACATGCTGCTGCTCACTGCTGTATTCTCCTTGTTTTGGTTTATGCTTTGTTTTCTCAGTCTGACATACATGTAGATGGCCCAGCCACAAGCACGAGGGCTGGTCAGCTAGATAACAGGCTAAAAGATAGCTAACATGCTAAACAACATATGATTCACTGTAAAACTGCAATGTCAAAGTCTGAAGAACGTTACTTGAACTCTGCTTTGTCCTAGAACATAGCTTAATTTTCCAGCATAGATTAATTGTAGTACCACTTCATCTAGAATTATATCATTCCTGAACACTGCTTCAGTGTGGACCACTGCTTTATTCTAAAATCACAGAACTGCTGTATTGTAGAACAGTACTTAATTGTAGAGCTCCTAGAACAGTACATTATCCAAGATCCAATTCATTCTAGAATTGTGCTTCATTCCAGAACACTCCATTAGTCTAGAACTCTGCTTTAGTTTAGTACAGTACATCTTTACTGAACACTGCTTTATTGTGGAACACTGCTTTATTCTAGAACAGTGCATGACTGTGCTTCATTCTAGAGCACCTCATTAGCCTAGAACCCTGCTTTATTCTAAAACAATAAATTATTCTTCAAGACTGCTTGATGGCATTCTTGTACACTGCATAAATTACCGAACTGTTTTGTTGTAGAACAGTATTTAATTGTAGAACTCTAGATTTAACTTAGAGCAGTACATTATCCAAGATCCAATTCATTCTAGAATTGTGCTTCACTCCAGAACACTGTATTGTCTAGAACTCTGCTTTAGTTTAGAACATTACATCTTTCCTGAACACTGCTTCATTGTATAGTACTGCTTTTTTTCTAAAACACTGCATGAATCACAGAACTGCTGTATTGTAGAACAGTACTTAATTGTAGAACTCCTAGAACAGCGCATTATCCAAGATCCAATTAATTCTGGAATTGTGCTTCATTCCAGAACACTCCGTTAGTCTTGAACTTTGCTTTATTCTAAAACATTACATCTTTCCTGAACACTGCTACATTGTAGAGCACTGCTTTATTCTAGAACATTGCATGACTGTGCTTCATTCTAGAGCACGTCATTAGTCTAGAATTCTGCTTTATTCTAAAACAATAAATTATTCTTCAAGACTGCTTTATTGTATTCTTGAACTTTAATTCTTGAACACAGCATGTATTGTAGAACAGTACTTGATTGTAGAACTTTCCTGAACACTGTTTTATTGTAGAGCACTGCTTTATTCTAGAACACTGCATGAATTTGAACGTCTTCCACAAGCTTGAATGTCTTTCATGCTTCAAATGTCCAGGTTTCAGTCAGAAGTAACGTCAGACCCTGGCTGAACCTCAAACGCCTCCTTGCCTCTCTAAATAGTGTGCTATGTAAGCTATGGAATTCTAGCTTCTACAGATAAACAGTGTGCTTGGTGTGGGGTACGGATGTGCCTGAATCCCAAATGACTATTGTTAGCGATGCCATGTTGTGTTGTTCTGCAGGAGCCAGTACTTATATTCCTACATGGTGCACTATGTAGGGAGCCGGGAGGTGTTTGAGATTCAGCCCCAGTGTGGGAAGAGGAAGCCTGCTGGACTGGTGATACGTAACACTTGCGATGGTAATTTAGTGACTAAAGGTACTTATAAAAGCAGAAAGGTCTTTACACTGAACAGTGTTATATGATCAAACATTCATTACTCTAATAAAAGACTGTGATAGACAGTGATGGTAACTGAACGTTCTAGTCCTTGTTCGACAGCTCATGGTTGCTTACCAGCAATACTATACACTAAAGGAACTACACATTTTGGTGGAATACTTCTTCATGTTGGTTATTGTTCATGATAAATTATCTTCTAAAAATTGTGTATGTTATAAAACCTTACATTGGCCGCCATTTTATAAAATCAAAAATACACTCCAGGCCGTGTGTTACTGTAAAGGGGGTTTTACTTGCTTTGCATCATGCCTAAGAACCTCCTTACCTGTGCTAAAAGTGCCTTACTGCTTTAATGACACCCTGTTATCAACAACTAAAGTACATTAGCTTAGCCAAAAACAGTAGGAGCCAACTTCAAGCCGGAATTTGGTCCGATCTCGTATGCTTTTTTAGACATGCTACTTGCTGTACATAAACTTCCATTAATTAACTATCATCTCTGTAGTCCCAGCACAGAACTAAAGAAGCAAACTTCGGACATGTCTTAACTGGCAGGGGAACCTGGGTGAATTTGATTTTGGGCTGGACTATTATTGCTTTAACTTCACCGGCTGTGACAGCGAAGTTCAGGTGATAGCCGGGGCAGCCATCCAACAGGACCCCTGAGCGGGACCCCTGACTGCGCGGCCTTTCGCTGAGCCCCAGGTGGCCTTGCTGCCCTTTTCCACTGATCTCGGATCAGTTGTCACTCCGGCAGGAGCTGTGCTGACCTGCGCTACCGCGCTGCTCTGAGATCAGCGCCGGCCGAAGTTTATCTAGACGTGGCTGCTGCTTCGTGCCGTGTCATGGTCAGTTCAATACAAGCGCCCAGATCAAGCCGCAGGAGGGCTAATACACCTTCAGCTGACCGCACAATCATCCAGACTCTGAGAAAGGCTCAGACAGAGGAAGCTGCGTGTGTCTGTGATTACTCAAAAGGGCAAAGACAGGATTTAGCTAATAAACGCTTGATCCCCAAAACATCCTCCCACTCACCCACAAACACAGGGCTGAAGGAAAGTGCAGGCACGAGCGAGAGAGCAGCACAGCGAATAGGAGAGAGGGAGTGCCAGTATTTAGTTATTGTGAAAAACTGACCATCAGCAAAATATTAAACAGGTTTGACCTGAGTGACCCACCAGTCCATCATGCATGAATTCATACAGCACACGCAGGGTCATTATAGAGCGCTGCGTTCGTCTAAAACTCTACTTCACTGTAGAATATTACCATTATCGTTCTAGAACAATGCTTCTTTCTAGAACACTGCATTAAACTAGAACTCTGCCTTATTCTAGAGCATTACATCACACTGATACACTGCTCCATTACATCATTTAGTGCTTTCTTGTACAACTCATTCTTCACTCTTCACTCTAGAACTGTGCTTTTGCTACGACACTGCAAGAAATACAGAACTGGTGTGTTATAGAACGGTACATCATTGTAGAACTGTAATTTAATCTAGAACAACACATTTTCCAAAAGCTCTGGATCATTCTAGAACACTACATTAATCTAGGACTCTGCCTTACCTTAGATCATTACATCGTTCTGGAATGCTGCTTCATTGTGTCATTCAGTGTTCAATTGCAGAACTTCGGAGTTCAGAAGTGCTGTATTGCAAAACTGCAATTCATTGTAGAACTCTGGTTTTACCTAGAACAGTACATTATCCTGTGCTGCCTTCTGGAACGCTGCATCAATTCCATATTGGAGAAGAGTTACGGATTGTAGAACTCTGTATGAATCTACAACAGTACTTTATCCAAGATCTCTGCTTTATTCTACAACACTGCTTCATTCTAGACTGCATTAAACTAGAAATCTGCCTTATTCTAGAGCATTCTGGAACACTGATACACTGCTCCATTACATCATTCAGTGCTTTCTTGTACAACTCATTCTTCATTCTAGAACTGTGCTGCCTTCTAGAACGCTGCATTAATTCTATATTGGGGGAGAGTTCCTGATTGTAGAACTCTGAATGAATCTACAACAGTACTTTATCCAAGATCTCTGCTTTATTCTACAACACTGCTTCACTCTAGATCACGGCATTAAAGTAGAAATCTGCCTTATTCCAGAGCATTCTGGAACAATGATACACTGCTTCATTACAACATTTTTTTTGTACAACTCATTCTTCATTCTAGAACTGTTCTGCCCTGTAGAACAGTGCATTAATTCCATAATGGAAAAGAGGTAAAACTCTGAATTGATCTACAACAGTACTTTATCCAAGAACTCAGCCTTATTCTACAACACTGCTTCATTCCATTAGTCTAGAACGTTCTAGAACATTACATCTTTCCTGAACATTGCTTCATTGTAGAGCACTACTTTTTCCTAGGACACTGCAAGAAATACAGAACTGATGTGTTATAGAACAGTACATCATTGTAGAACTCTAATGTAATCTAGAACAACACATTATCCAAAAGCTCTGGATCATTCTAGAACACTACATTAATCTAGGACTCTGCCTTACCCTAGATCATTACATCGTTCTGGAATGCTGCTTCATTATGTCATTCAGTGTTCTATTGTAGAATTTTAATTAAATCTAGAACACTGTTTCATTCTAAAACTGTTCTTCCTTCTAGAACACTGTGCTTCCTTATAGAACACTCTGGATCATTCTACAACACTTAATTCCATATTGTAGAAGAGTACTTCATTGTAGAACTCTGACCTGATCTAGAACAGTGCTTTATCTAAGAAATCTGCTTTATTCTAGAACACTGCTTCATTTTGGAACATGGCTTCATTCTGTAGCACAGATCAAGTCTAGGACACTACTTCATTGTAGAGCACTGCTTTACAGAAGAACACTCCATTAGACTAGAACTCTGCTTTATTCTAGAACATTAAATCACGCTTGAGCACTGCTTCAGTGTAGGACACGGCTTTCTTCTAGAACACGGCACGGATTACGGAACTGCTGTATTGCAAAACTGCAATTCATTGTATAACTCTGGTTTAACCTAGAACAGTACATTATCAAAGAAAGACCTCATCCTAGAACTGTGCTTAATGTTAGAACACTCCATTAGTCTAGAGCTCTACTTTATTCTAGAACATTACATCCTTCTTGAACACTGCTTCATTGTAGAGAACTGCTTTATTCTGGAACACTGCATGAATTACAGAACTACTGTGATGTAGAACAGTACTTTGTATAACTCTGGTTTAACAGTACAATCCCCAAGAACTCTGGTTCATTCTAGAACACTGCTCCATATATACACACACTTGTTGGTTGGAACATGTAGAAACTACTGCTTTCAGTGGATGTCATTGAAAACAGTAAGTACATTCTAATGAAGCTCATTTTGTCCCCTCGCCATAATAAACCGTGCTGTACACGTGCAGTAGAGGAGGCTGAAAGGTGCTGCAAAGCAGCTGCAGCTGAATCCAGAGGCAGTCCGTGTGCAGCGTGGGGGGATTAGAGGTCATTCTGCAGGAGATGAAAGTTAAATCTCTCTAAACTGTACTCGCTCTTCTCCTGGACACCTGTGAGCGCAGGGCACTTTATAGAGTGTAAAAAACTACAAATCGAATCCCCCCCAGCCCCCCACCCTTCTCTCTCTCTCTCTCTCTCTTTCTCGGAGAGCGTGTGTGGTTTACTGTAGGATGCCTTTCAGAATGTAAAACACCACAAATCAATTCCCTTCTCTCAATCTCTCTATCTGTTGCTCAGCTCCCTCTCTTTAAAGTGATAAGCAGCGAGCCTCATGCCATTAACAGCAGAATGGAGAGAGGAGATAAAGAGAGGAGGAAAGGAGCGAGGGATTAAAGAGAGAAAAGGTTGCTTCAGTAGGCTACCGATTAGATGAGAACGGACAAAGGACAATATGAGGGGAAATGAATTATTCAGCTTGGAAAAAAAAAGATATTCAAATGACTTCACAGAGATTTGACTCCATTTGATTCTTTTGGAATCGATTCAGTGAATCATTCTGTCTGAGGCTGAAGTGGAGCTTCATTAGTGCTATAAAAGTGTGAACTATTAACTTTATTAACCAGCAGTAAAAACACATTACTCAGTAAACAGCATCCTTCTCCTTACAGTCCTCCGCGTTCTAGATAGTGACTGGGTAGGTATGAGGTACCAATGACAAAGTTCTAGCTAATCATTTCCCCCGAGCTCTGGGATAGGCTCCAGAATCCCCTCATGCCCCACAAGGATAAGTGGCTCAGTAGATGAATCAGTGAGTGAATAAATGATGGTTCGTTTCTAGTTCTAGGTAATTATTTTGGGTAACATAATGGTATGTTTCTAGATGGTTTCGTTAAATTATACTGAAATGTCCTACGGATTCTATATATTAAGTCGGGAAACATGGTACAAACTCCAAAGTTCTAGGTAATTATTTTGGGTAACATAATGGTATGTTTCTAGATGGTTTCATTAAATTATATTGAAATGACCAAGAGGTTCTAGATATTACCTGGCTAAGCATGCGGTACAAACTCCGAAGTTCCAGGTAATTATTTTGGGTAACATGATGGTATGTTTCTAGATGGTTTCATTAAATTATACTGAAATGTTCAACAGGTTCTAGATATTAACTGGGTGAACATGCGGTACAAACTCCAAAGTTCCAGGTAATTATTTTGGGTAACATGATGGTACGTTTCCTGATGGTTTCATCCACACTCTCCTCCATCTACACCCCTCATAGCACCCATGGAGAAGCTGGTTCAGCTGATTGTCTGCCAGCCCTCAGTTACAGCAAAAACACCAGGCCAGCTGCTCCTCTGTCCTCAGGTCCACTTCCAGCTGTCCAGACCTTCCCTTAAGGAGAATCAGCACCCCCACCCCCCCGACCCACTACCAGTACCACCTCATAGAAAGAGACATGCTCCTCAGCCATCAGGAAAGGAGTTTAGCTGTTTACCCCATCACCAGCAGGAGCTCCATCCACCTTCTTCCGCTGAAAGGAAAGAGGTCACCCCGTTCTCAGGTAGTCCAGCACACTGATATATATTCTGGGTCCATGCTACTGCAGCGATGCCCAGCTCGGACCCAGCGTGCCTGTAATCTCTCTCATTCCAGTACTTATCAGAAGCAGGAGGAACAGGGAGTACCTGTCAGATAACGCGGATGCATCCCGTCCACAGCGTGAAGAATGTGAGCCACAGCTGTTGGAGCGTGCAGGTCACTGAGTTAGGTCTTCTGACTAGGTTAGACCTCTCACAGATGAGTCTCTGTCCAGATGTGCTTTCATTACACCCTAATGGACCTGGTTTAATGCTGTTCACAGAAACATGCTGACACGAATGTAGTGCTGAAACCAGGTTCATCTACTCCCACCAAACAACTCTAGAAATGTGTCCTGGTTTAGATACTCAGGTTTAAATGCTCCGATTAATATTAATCCAGGTTAACATACTCAGGCTGCATTTAATTCAGGTTTAAATACTCCGATTAATATTAATCCAGGTTAACATACTCAGGCTGCATTTAATTCAGGTTTACATACTCAGGCTGCATTTAATTCAGGTTTACATACTCAGGCTGCAATTAATTCAGGTTTAAATACTCAGATTAATATTAATCCAAGTTGACATACTCTGGCTGTGATCAAATCAGGTTTAAATACTCAGATTAATATTAATCCAGGTTTTAGATATGTAGACTGTCATTAATCCAGGTTTAGATACTTAGACTGAGGTTAATCCAAGTTTAAATTACTGTTTATCTAAACCTGGTATGTTGTGTTAGGGCTGTGTTAAACCAGGCTGTAATTAATCCAGGTTTAGATACTCAGACTGTGATTAATCCAGGATTAGATACTCAGGCTGTAATTAATCCAGGTTTAGATGCTCAGACTAAATTTAATCCAGACTGTGATTAATCCAGGTTTAGATACTCAGGCTGTGGTTAATGAAGGTTTAGATACTCTGGCTGTGATTAATACAGGTTTAGGTACTCAGTCTGTACATAATCCGGGTTTAGTTACTCGGACTGTGGTTAATCTAGGTTTAGGTGCTAAATCTGTACACAATCCAGGTTTAGGCACTTGGGGTGTGATTAATCCAGGTTTAGGTATTCAGACTCTGATTAATCCAGGTTTAGGCACTTGGGGTGTGACTGATCCAGGTTTAGGTACTCAGTCTGTACATAATCCAGGTTTAGTTACTCGGACTGTGGTTAATCTAGGTTTAGGTGCTAAATCTGTACACAATCCAGGTTTTGGCACTCATTCTGTACACAATCCAGGTTTAGACACTCACGCTGTGATTAATCCATGTTTAAGGTATTCAGACTCTGAATTATCCATATCCACTTGGGGTGTGATTAATCCAGGTTTAGGTACTCAGTCTGTGGTTAATCCAGGTTTAGGTACTCGGGCTCTATGTGTATGTGTGTGTGTATATATATAAGTGTGTGTGTATCTGTGTGTCTGTGGTGTGTGTGTGTGTGTGTGTGTGTTTGTGTATGTGTGTGTGTGTGTGTGTGTGACTAAATCTTCCGCTCGTTTCTGTTCCATCATCCACTTCATTACAGTCTCCGCCGTGTGGGGTGAGGGGTGAAGTGTGTGCGTGTTGCCGTCTCCAGTTTAATTGAGCTGTTATTTCTCGTTCCGCTCGTTCTGGCTGCTGTTTATTTGTAAGACTTCTCTACTCATTAATTCCTTCATCCTGACACACTCGTTCTCTGCCTCGATCCACAAAATATCAGCTCACTATCTCTCCACGAAAGACACAGCATCATCACACACGAACATCAACAGTACAGTACACACAACAACGGTACAGTAATACATATGTGCAGATACATGCTAAGAAGACTTACGTACCGCATACATACAGTTCAACATACGTTTGAGTGCCACTGAAGTGCCCGTCTCACTCTGCTGACTGTTTTACCATGACCCTTAAGCCATTCTCGAACAGCGTGGCAGGATGCACTATCCTCCTGAAAGAGGCCACTGACGTCAGGGAACACTATTGCCATGAAAGGGTGTACCAGGTCTACAACAATGTTTAGGTAGTTGGCACATCAAATTGACGCCCGTAGGACCCAGGGTGTCCCAGTAGAACATTACCCAGAGCATTACACTTCCCTCTATTGGCTTGCCTTCTTCCCACCGTGCATCCTGGTGCCATCACCTCCCCAGGTAAACGCAGCAAATGTATCCAGCCCTTCACATGATGTTGTAAAAACGAGACTCACCGTCTTCCATTGCCCCGAAGTCCATTTCCAGTGCTTTTGGGATTTACCTCGGGTCGGCATGGGCACTCTGACATTCCTCCCATAACCACCATTAAACATTTCTAAGACTTGTCTCTTCAGGCCAAACAGGATAGGCTTTATTACCCTCGTGCATCGATTAGCTGTGGGTGGCCAATACCCTGTCGTTTGTTCATGGTTTGTCCCTCCTCTGATTGCTGTCAGTGGGTACTCACCATTGCTGACTAGGAGCACTTGCCAAGGCCTGGTGGTTTCGGGGATGCTCAGACCCAGCTGTGTGGTCATAGTTGCTCAGGTGTTCACCCCTGCCCGTTTCTCCTGCATACAAGAAACGACCGCTCTCTTATCATGCGCCATGCTACCAGACAGTCAACATTATTAGCCTCATCTGTATTTTGGTTCACTGGTGTATGTAATGGCTCTGGTCTTTCTGGTCTGGTCTTTGAACAAAACCACTTTTTTTTATTTGGGCACCAATAATCGACAATAAAAAAAAGAATTCACAGCAAAATGTTCCTTTCAAACAGACAGTGCTGATGTGTAAAGACAAGAAAATCATACAAAAAATATAAATTCAGTCGAATATAACAGTGTGCCGAGATGGCCTGGTAATTTAATACACTCATCATCAAAAGAACAGCTGCACCCAGAAGGAGGTGTGGGACTGCAGTGCTGTTGGGAAGGAAGATAAAGGTTACCAGGAACAATAAATGATGATACATTTAGACTGATATGATCAATATTTATTGAGCTACACATACAGAAGTCTGTCTATCAGTATGGCGTCAGGCCACCATGTTGGCTAACGCAACATACCAGACGTCTCGGAATGGAGTTGTAGAGGTTCCTAATGGTGTCCATCCCATGCAGCTTGAATATCCTCAGACCGGTCCATGCAGATGGTGCCGTAGGGGTGGAGGTGGAGTGACACCAGGCCTTCTGGACATGTAGCGCGTGNGTCTCGGCATGGAGCTGTAGAGGTTCCTAATGGTGTCCTGTGATAATCCATCCCATGCAGCTTGAATATCCTCAGACAGTTCCTGCAGATGGTGCGGTAGGGGTGGAGTGAGTGACACCAGGCCTTATGGACGTGTGATGCGTCACAACAAACCGTTCATCTTGGTGCTGACCACGGTGCCTCCACACACGGATTCGTTGGTCGTCTCCACCAAGACAAAAGTGGGACTCGTCACTGAAGATGAGCCGCTGTCATTCTGAGTCACTCCATGACAGTCTTTGGTGACGTTGACGTGGTGTTAAGGGATGTCGCTGTAACGGTCTGTGTGCATGTAGTCCTGTGTGGTGCAGCCGTCTGCCAATGGTGCTGCACTAACAGGATGACTCATGGAGGACATCAGCTGAATGTCCGCAATCGTAGCTGTTGGGTCAGCCAGGTACAGAGATAAGGCCCGTCCTTGCTTACGTCACATGCGCGGCCGAGCGTGAAACTTGAATCGTTAGCATGTCTCATGATGTCAAACCTACCCACCAAGTCTCATTCCTGGGGGTTGATTCCTTCTGGGTGCAGCTGTTCTTTTGAGGATGAGTGTATGAATCTCAAATTCAACGTAGAGGCAGAAATGGCACAAAGTGAAACTAAAATGATTCCCAAATTTTGGAAAATGCTGTTAGCCAACTTGTTTTGTACACAGTGGTGCACAAATCTTTTTATGCTAAGCTGCAAGCACGTAAACAGCATAGCTGTTAGCAAGGTTCTTGTTCATGCATTCTGTGCTCAACTTTATTTTGAAGGTCTCCGAGAGCAAAGCCTTCACGTTCCTGACGAATGAATGCATTAAAAACCTAATCTATGCTGTATTATGTAGCCAAGATGGCATAAATAATCCAAGCTAGATCCCGATTTTAAAATGCATGAAGTCTCTTTGTGCCAATGCTGACCTGCGTTTCAGTGTCTGAGGTCTAAACAGCATGAAAAAGCACTAAAATAAACAAGATCAGTCATTTTTAATCCTGTACCCTTCATGTTCAGAATGAAAAGCCAACATTTACAGACCGAAACACGCACAGACACACATACCGCAGATCCTAAAAGCCTTTTTGACGTGCGCCTCAGTTTCCTTCTCCTTTCTTATGCGTCAGACATTTTGTCTTTGCCCTTTTCCTTTGACTTAACTGAATGGACTGAGTGCGGCCAGTGACATTAGCTCTTTGTGGACACGCTCGATAAGTGCTCAGCAGATTCGATTGGCAAAAGACCAAGACCAGAAATACACAGCCACTTTCTTCTGACTTCATCTCTTCATTAGGCTCCTTTAAAAGGGCTTTGTTTTATGCTAATGCGTTCGCTGTAAACGGGTGCTGAAGTAACTGTGAAGGCTGCAGGAAGTCTCCGCTGAATCACTCTGTCAAACTCTTTACATCATTTGCTCAACATTTGATTCTGAGTCATTTGCACAGAGAGTCGTTCTCAGGCTGAATCAGACGAACAGTGACTCAGGCCACATTCACATGGCACTTCATGACATACACGTTACTGGTAGGTTGTGGATGTGTTTGCGGATGGAGATCAATATGAGCAGGACCGTTATTCAAACAGACATGACAGACATGACACCAATTGCTGTCCTCCACTACTGTTAGCGCTTGATGCTAGATGCTAGAGCTGACTGCAGCAACGAGCCATTCCTGCAGGTTTTGGGCTTTTATCTTATAACCTGGGCATGGCCATGTCTACCCGCTAGTTAGGTTGACCTCTATCACACAATGCTACCAGGTAGGGGTTGCATAGACTAGTCAACTTGGCAACTGCTTGGCAACAACGCTAATCATGTGATTATGACTAACAACAAAGATGTCTCAGAGAAGACAACAGGTGAGCAGTCTAGTGATTTTGGGGTTTCCTGAAGGCTACCAATTTTTTCCATCCAATCTACACTGCTTCAAAGATCGATGTTCTAAATTTCTCTGGCTCTCTGGAACACGGCATGGGCAAACGTGCAGGCAAGGCCGTCTAGGGTGCACCTAACTCGGACACAAATTTAAGAGATTCCGATGTCCACATCTCAAGTTTCTAGCAATTCAAATTAAGGCCTTGTTGGAAAGGGCATGTCATACAAGCTGTGGAGTTCTTCATGGAGTTTTAAAATCATTTGTTGCACATTTGCTGTGCGTTTATTCATGATGTCATAAACGATTAGTCATCATCGACTCAACTTTTGTCTCATAACTGGTGAAGTCCGAAGTTCAGATTTCAGTGCAACCCCTACTGCCAAGCCAGGAGGGTAAAAGTTAGCAAATGCTTCCTCTGAAACACATGAAGCTCCATTGCATCTAACTGCAGCTAATCTAACATCAATTTACAGCTCAACACGCTTTGAGGGGAACACAAACTGCCATTTCTGATTTGTTAGATACCAGACAACTATGGTGGAGGACCAACCTGCTACAGCTGACTCTGACACTGTGGTCTAAATATGAATACATCCTCACAACAGTCCCAACCTGCATCTTCATGTTTTGAGTCCAAAACTGACCTCAGTGAAGCAAAATTCAATCTGCTTCCGACCCGGACCAGCCCATGATCACCCAAAATGCCAAACTGTGCTATAAGCCCGGCTAGAAACAGACAGCGTCAACCAGCAGTGCTTTCGCTAGCAAAACCCACACGTGTTGTGTTTTGGATGCTGGTTGACCATGTTGGTTGACCAGCTAAACCAGCACCAGACCAGTATAAACAAACATAGACTAGCTTAGACCAACATATGTTTTTCTTTGTCAGCAGAGAAGAAACACATTTGTGGCATGAACAGATCCACACTGAGAAATTTTGGACCTCAACAAATTTGGCTACCCAGAGATTTGTAGACATATTCATGGACGTGGTGTTTGTTCTATTATACCAGTAGTAAATGTTCTGTTTCAGAGGTTACTTGTGCAAAACAAGCCAAAACGATTCACTGAGCAAAAGCGATAGATGCTAGCTAGTTTGCAGATGTAGCTAGCGAGCCTTTAAACGTCAATGCTACCCAAAAACAAACCTGCGTAGAAGGGAGAGATTCAGAAGTTTTCGTTTAATTAAAGCTACTCAGCTGTACATTTACTAGAACTTTTACTCCAGTATAACAGATGAATGGCTTACTTGGAGAAGGCCAGGCTATCTGCCGTTAGCAAACAGCGCTAGCGCTCTGCATTAACAGGGATTTCAGAATTTAAAAAAAAGATGAGTGTAAGAAAAGATGGTCGACTGGGAGCCAAAAAGGTTCTAGTCCACTGGAGGGAACTCTGTACTGCGGCTTGTAAACTGCGGAGTCATTAGAAACTAAATTAGGAGAGTTCACTAACGAGAAGGAGGCAGATAGCAGAAATGAAGGATTGAGTGCGGCAATGCGTAATGTGTGTGGGGCTAATTGAAAAATAAGATACTGCACACCAGGCTATAGAGTAAACTTTTGCAGACACCTGCTTTTCCAGCATTTCCCCTGAAATGAAGGGTATTAAAAAGTATCACTGTTTGCTCCGGTCACAACTACTCCTCTGGAAAGGATGTATACTAAATGCTGGAACATTGCTGTGAGAATTTGATTGCATCTAGCCACAAGAGCAATACTGAGGTCAGGTACTGATGTTGGATAACTAGTTAAGGATCTCTGGGGTGCCATCACTCCGCTGCTTATCACATCATTCCTTTAACCCATAAGAGCCCACAATCCTTAAATAGCCTGGAGCTACAGGGCTAATGCAGAAACAGGTAATAGAAGCAAATATCTAGCAATTAGCATCATGCTAACCGTATGTGTAAATGATCGCACTTTCCTGTGTTAAGTCTGAGGACTTGTGGTAGATGTTTAACCCATATCAGCCCATGGTCACGTATGTATTACAAGCCCTTAAATGTCTGGAAAGTTCCTTATACAGGTTTATCCTTCGCTTAAACTTATGGAGTCCCTCAGTGACCCAGCGTGAGCTAGTGAACATGTGACATTTACAAAATGCCAATGTGATTGGTTAGTGCATTTTAAACTGCTAACCATGTGAAAGGGGAGAACATTCTAGAACTGTGTGAAAGGAGAGAACATGGTAGAACTGTGTGAAAGGGGAGAACATGGTAGAACTGGGCAAAAGGGGAGAACATTTTAGAATTGTGTGAAGGGGAGAACATGGTAGGACTGTGTAAATGGGAACGATACTCTAGAACTGTGTGAAAGGGGAGAATGTTCTAGAGCAGTGTGGAAGGGGATACCATTCTAGTACTGTGTGAATGAGAAGAACATTCTAGTACTGTGTGAATGAGAAGAACATTCTAGTACTGTGTGAATGAGAAGAACATTCTAGAACTGTGTGAATGAGAAGAACATTCTAGAACTGTGTGAAAGGGGAGAACATTCTGGAGCTGTAAGAAAGAGGATGCCATTCTAGAATGGTGTGAAAGGGGCGACCATTCTGGAACTGTGTGAATGGGAAGACAGTCTGCCACACCTTCTCCAGCTAACTAACTGCTTGTCTGTACTGGCTGGGTTAGATGCAGTAAGTATGGGAACTACACTCTGTGGGACAGTAGTCTCCAGTCGGAAGGTTAGCGGCTGCTGCTTTAAAGAACTGGTTCTATATATAGCACTAGAGACAATCATGGAACCGATTTGGGACTATATAAGAGAGTACATAAGTACAGTACGTAAATAGTCTTTAACTAGTATGTCAGAAGGTGAGTAATAATACTGGACCTCTGAGAGTACTATCTGAAGGCTCAGTATGTACCTGGATCAGCCCAACTCGAGTAGAAGTAAAAGTATGATCTGTTTATGAAACTCCGGAGAAAGAAGTACAAATGTGTACCGCAATACATTTAACTGAGTCACTAGTTGCTACCCACCTCCAGGCAATTATGTTGGAGGGTCACCCACTGTGTCTTTCTCAGAATTCCAGTGGAGGTGAGGCTCCCTGGGACGTGCTGGTGATGTAGTGTGCGTTCACCCGTTGGGTCAAATTACCGTGAAGCACGCAAGGCCTTTCCCGGTACCACGCCACGCCTCGCAGGGAGCCCACCAACAAGAACAGATCTATTCTCAGTTAGGAACTTCATACTGATGACCAGTTACTCTTTAGTCTGAATGTTACTGCAGATTAAAGCCACAGTTTATACAGTTCACAAACACAGGAGGAGTAAATTAGATTTGGCAACCTACGCTTGTTGTACTTTGGACATGGGTTTGATGGTGACCACCACATGCTGGTTTTTGCTGGCGATGGTGGTGACCAGTGTTTGTTGGGTTTGGGACATGGGTTTGCTGGAGACCACCACATGCTGGTTTTTGCTGGCGACGGTGGTGACCAGTGTTTGTTGGGTTTGGGACATGGGTTTGCTGGTGACCAGCATATGCTGGTTTTGCTGGCGACGGTGGTGACCAGTGTTTGTTGGGTTTGGGACATGGTTTTACTGGAGACCACCACATGCTGGTTTTTGCTGGCGATGGTGGTGACCAGTGTTTGTTGGGTTTGGGACATGGGTTTGCTGGAGACCAGCATATGCTGGTTTTTGGTGCCGATGGTGGTGACCAGTGTTTGTTGGGTTTGGGACACGGGTTTGCTGGTGACCAGCACATGCTGTTTTTTTCTGGCGATGGTGGTGACCAGTGTTCATTGTGTTTGAACATGGGTTTGCTGGTGACCAGCACATGCTGGTTTTTGCTGATTAGAGTTGCCAACCATCCCGTGAAATATGGAAACATCCCTTATTTGAACACTAAAAGACGTATGTCATGGAACCTGATTTTGGAACTGATTTGTTCTGTATTTTTGCCACCATTTTTTCTGTTAGTTCAGTGATATCTGTTTTAGGTCAACACACACTCCCCTCTTCCCCACCTTCGTAATTCCCACGTCAGGAAGGTGGAAACCCTATTGGTGATGCTGGTGCCCAGCATTTCTTGTGTTTTGAACATGTTTTTTTTCTCCAGAGTTTGTTGCCTGTTGGCCCTGTTTTTTGCTGGTCCACCAACCCTGCCATGCAGGCGGGCCAACACTAACCTGTATAAACCAGCATAGACCAGCATGAATTTCATGTTGGTGTTTTTATTAGGAGGGTATCACTTCACTGCCTTCCCTGAGTGGACCGAGTGATCCTGATAGACTAGCAAACTACTAACCTCGGCATCAAAAGATACGAAGCTATTTCAGTCTTGAACATATATACATACCTTAAAGAACCATGTAAAACAGCTTTCCACCACTGAAGAACCATCCAGCCAATTATGCATTCAAATGCTTCTTTGATGTGTTCATGATTGAACCATTGAACCACTGCCATTACAAAGATGTTTCTGTGTAACTGCTTAGACCCTAACTGGTTCTCCAAGCGTCCCAGTGGTAAAGTCAATGATTCTGTATTAAATCATATACACTCATAAAAAAGAAAACATATCTGAATGCATGAATGGTTCTTTGTATTGTTAGATGGTTCTTCTATGGTGAAAACCTGTCCAGAGAGACACTGAGAGTTGGTTATAATTTTCTGGACTGGTTTTCCTTGAGATCTCAAACAAGTTGTGATCTCAAGAAAACGTTCAGTATTTTGAGATCACATGACAATGAAGTCATGATCATGTCATAACTAAAATTGTTTTCTTGAGATCACAACACATTTGCCTTGTGATATCCAGACAATGGATGTGGTTTTGTGAAGATCACAACTTATTTGACTCATGCTCTCAAGCCAACAAAAACTGCTTTCTCAAGATCACAGCATGTTTGTCTTGTGATCTCAAGGTAATAAAAGTTGTCAGTGATCTCAAAACAAAATGAAACTCATTAACCTGAAACCACAAGACAATAAATTATGACCTCGAGATTTCTTAGCGTTCCCAAGCTGATTTTAATAACTGTACAACTATAACAGCTTTTGTTATCTTGAGATCACAAGAAAAACAAGTTCCTAAGATAACAGTCCGGAAAATCATAACTACCTTATGGCCTGTCTGGATGTCCGTAGCGTATAGTTCTTTAAGGCATCATTTTAGAAGTGGTTCTGTAAGAGATCATTGGACTCTTTTTGGTACTATAAGAATATACATAATTACATAAACACACATAAACCGTATGTAAAAGTCATATTTAAAAGTTAGTGGCCTTGACCTAATCATTTTATGATATGATTTTGTTCACATTCATTTGTTTACATGGAGGTTACAACACCTCCACCAACACCAATAACAGCTGGGACTGGATTGGGCATGTACTGGACAAGTTTCTGGATGTAGGCCACATCAATATTCAGACATTCTTTTTAGCCAATCATTAACATCTGCTTTGGAGCCATTTACCACACATGCAACGAGACATTCACTGCACTGTAGCACCTCTTCCCAATCTATGGATCCCGTCACTCACACCCCGCAGGTATTTATAGCCCCATCATCCTCGTGCAGCGCCATCTGCAGGAGCCTGAAGTTACTATCACCTTAAACACGCAAAGTGGCTCTTTGTTTGTCCTGTGACCTTGTTTATTAATACTAATACATACCACATGCAAAATATGTATGTAAGTACACATAACAAAACATGTTTCATGATAACTGGCCATCCAGAATCACACCAAGGCTTCTTGCATCACCCCGACTGAAGACGCAAGAAGTCTTGGAGTGATTCTGGATGGCCAGTTATCGTTCTCAGCTCATATTGCAAACCTGACTTGGTCATGCAGATTCCTCCTCTACAACATCCGGAGGATATGACCCTTCCTCTCTCAGGAGGCCACCCAGCTGCTTATCCAGTCTCTGGTCATTTCAAGGCTAGACTACTGCAACTCGCTCCTGGCTGGTCTTCCTCTACGGGCCATCAGGCCCTTGCAGCTGGTCCAGAAATCAGTAGCTCAACTCATCTTCAACCACGTCACTCCATTGCTGCGCTCCCTTCACTGGCTTCCTGTAGCTGCACCCGCATCAGATTTAAAACTCTGACGCTCGCCTACAAAGCCAAGAACGGACCAGCCCCTCCCTACCTCATGGCAATGGTCAAGAGTCGATCTGTACCTCGAGCCCTTCGAGCTTCAAGCACAGCTCGACTCGACCCGCCATCCCTGAAGACGCATGGAAGACAAGTGTCCAGACTATCCCTGTCCTGGCTCTCAGATGATGGAATGAACTCCCACTGGCTGTCCAAATAGTCTCTCGCAGTCTCCAAACGGAGACTGAAGACCAATCTCTATGTAAAGCACTGAAGTGAGTGAGCACTAGTAGATGTGTATGTTGAAATACTTTGTTTTTGCACTCATACTCACCATAACCTTTCTCCTCTCTAGGTGTGAGCGCTGGGCTGGGGTTGCCAGGTAGTGCACTTATGCTATATATGTCTGTGTATTGTTCTTTCTAGGTGTCAGCACTGGCCCTTGTTTGGGCAGTGTCTAAGCTCAGGGTGAGTTTTAGACTCTAACCTTCTTATACTAGCTGTGAAACATTATCCAACGGAACACTAAGCACGGGAGTAAGTCGCTCTGGATAAGAGCGTCTGCTAAATACCTTAAATGTAAATGTCTTATCTATTTAATATGACCGCTTCAGTCCTCGCAGACGCCTTACAGCCATATGCACTGAAGGATGTTTGGTATTATGTCGGTAAGAGAGCTGAAGGTGACCCAAGGCCCCAGTTTGAGAGCTCTGGATGAATGACTCACGTTACTGTTTAAATGGGTTGCAGTGTCTGTGTGTGAATGGTTTGTTTGGAGTGTGTTCAGTAACTCATAACAGCAGCAGAATGTGTTCACAAGACTGGTTAGAGTAAACCTTGAAGAACTGTCTCCTCCGTGAGTGTCTGTGAGCCTCAGCGAAGGCTGGACTTTTCATCACTCGCTCTGAACGCCTCCTTTCATTGGACTGGTCTTTCATTTCTACGGTTCAAATGGCTTCATTCAGTTTTCATTAGTTTACATAGAATTAATAATTGCCTCCATCCATTCTCTTTGCTCTCTTTTGTGCTCCATCATTCTCAGCTCTTTGCCCAACTTTGTCTTTGTCACTGTCATTACCTCCCTCATCCTCTTTTCATATAGCTGGACTCACGTTCTAATCTTTTCCTTCTGTCTTAGATCTAAAACCATTCATCCATCCACTTTTTCATCTCTCTCTCTCTCTATCCTCTGTATACCTATTTACGCATGCCGTTCTTATGGTATGGCAGCAGTGCAGTGGCTAATACCATGCAGACACAGGTCAGCAGCTTCAGGCAATGCTCACATCAACCATCTGAATAATGTGGAACATATGGGCTCTCAGTCATTTTGATCTTGGCGTGATTGTTGGTGCCTGACGGGCAGGTTTGGGTATGGCTGTAACTGCTGACCCTCTGGGACAACAGTCTCTAGAGGTTACTCAGAATGGAGCAATAAAGAAAAGACATCCAGTGAGCGCCAGTTCTACAGACCTTGTTGTTATGAGAGGTCAGTGGAGAATGGTTCAAGCTGACTGAAAGGCTCAGATCCCCACTCTGAGCACATATGGTGAGCAGAAATACACGGAATGTGCAAAATGGACAACACTATAACAGCAGAAGACCACGTCAGGTTGCTCTTCTATCAGACAACGACAGAAAGCTGAGGCCACATTGGGTACAGGATCACCACAACTGGACAGCTGAAGAGAGGAACGTAGCCTGGTCGATGAAGCTCCATCTCTGCCAAGGTGCGCGGATAGTAGGGTCAGAATGAAGCTTGTTCCATGGATGACCCTAAGGTGTTCAGTGGGGTTGAGGTCAGGGCTCAGCGCAGGCCACTGGAAGTCCTTCCCCACCAAACTCATCCAACCATAAGGGCCTTTCATAAAGGCCATCATGGCCTGTCTGGATGTCCGTAGTGTATAGTTCTTTAAGGCATCATTTTAGAAGTGGTTCTGTAAGAGATCATTGGACTCTTTTTGGTACTATAAGAATATACATAATTACATAAACACACATAAACCGTATGTAAAAGTCATATTTAAAAGTTAGTGGCCTTGACCAAATCATTTTATGATATGATTTTGTTCACATTCATTTGTTTACATGGAGGTTACAACACCTCCACCAGCACCAATAACAGCTGTGATCTGATTGGGCATGTACTGGACAAGTTTCTGGATGTAGGCCACATCAATGTTCAGACACTCTTGCATCAAATAATTGGTCAGTTGGTCCAGATTTGGTAGTTGCCTTCCCTGGCACAATTCCGAGGAGAATTCCCTGTAGACTGGGATTTTAGCCACAGGTGGTAGACCTGTATGACCGTACGCTTCCATGCACCTGCAGATTCAGCTACTTCCTTCACACTATGGTCTTTGGCACGCCCAAATGCAGTCACTCCTTTTAGCCAATCATTAACATCTGCTTTGGAGCCATTTACCACACATGGTACGAGACATTCACTGTACTGTACCTCCTCTTCTCAGTCTTTGGATCCCGTCACTCACACCCCGCAGATATTTATAGGTCTTTATGGAGCTGGCTGTGCACAGGGGTATAGTTATGCTGGAACAAGAAAGCTACTTGCTGCCACAAAGGTAGAAGTGTATAACTGAAGCCTGTCATTGCCCTATCCCTTCATTAGAACCGAAGGTCCCAAACCCTGAGAACTGACTATAGACCCCATTATCCCCTGTGTGCCAAACGTTTCTGTGGCCACTATGCATTGGGGAAGTGGCTGCTCTCCTGGATTCATCCTCCAAACCTAGAATCATCCATCAGATGGCCAGATAGTGAAGCATGATTCATCACTGCGGGGAACACTACGCATTGCCAATGGTGATCTCAGGCTTGGGTGCAGATCCTCCAGGTACACCTTGTAAATTCATGTTGTGAAGCTTCAGATAGAGAGTTATTGTGCTGATGATGCTTCCAGAGGCTTTTCTGAACTCTGTAGTGAGTGATGCAACAGAGGGTAGGTGATCATTACTTGCTACACACGTCAGCACTCAGCAAGGGGGTTTTGCATAGTCTACTCTTTTGTGGCCGAGCTGTTGTTCCTCCTAGAAGCTTCTATTTCATAATTATAGCACTAGTTGGCCAGGGCAGATCTAACCGCCCTGTCAGTTCCACAAGCTAACTTGAACTTGGATCACGGTGGCATCCTACAAGAGTGCCACATATAGACACTGAGCTCTCCAGTACGACTCGTTCTACTGCCAATATTTGTCTATGGAAACTGAACGTGCTTGATTTGATATACCTGTGAGCGATAGGTGTGTCTGAAACACCTGAACTCAATGACTAGAAGGTGTATATACTTTTGGCCATACAGTGTTTGTCCAACATATATGGAAATATACTGCAAACATGACGGAGTGAGAGAGAGAGATGTTGTTCCGTGTTGAGTTATACAACCCTCATGGCCTGAAGAGTTATTGAATTACAGCCATCAATCAGGAACGCGAATTACACATCACTCCACGGCAGCAAATCCTGCTTGCGTTAGAAATGCGTTAGATGATGACAAAAATAAGAAATGAATGAAATCATCTCACTTCACATTGTGGTGTAATTTCCATGACAACCTGACAGTGATAACAGCACCCAGCACAAAGCCTGTCTGAGAGACGAGGAGCGAACCACAATAAAAACACCATCCTGAAGATGACATGTCTCTTCCCTGAGATCAGGAAAGGAGGGATCAGGCTGGCTGGGAGGCGAACTCATTTGAATTCCAACAAGTTTAAAACCTGACCGGGCTTTCGAAAGACAAAACAAAGGCTGAAGAAGAACAGAGAGAGGGAGGGATGGAGGAGGGAAACAGATGTATAAAGGAGAGGCCATCGGATGGACGGAAAGCTCTTCTTTAGGAATGCCAAACGTCAACTTGTCTCAATCAGGAATAAACAGCTAAAAGCTGGTGAAAACTCATTAAGGTTAAAGTCTGAAGTTTCACAAGAGTCGACAGAAGACTGAAACCCAGTTTTGTGTACACCGTGCCTTCATTAAAGGAGTGGGGTGTAAACGAGAGAGAAGTATTAGGGCTGTGAAGCAGACTACCGCAAGCTGGAAAGCTAATATAATAAGCCAATTTCCACTCCGCTCACTAATTCATTTCCAGAAAGTTCTTTGAAACAGAGAGTAAAACTCCCCACATCAAGTTTCTATAAGCACTTCTGAAACACGGACACATCCTGCCGAGAAGCTGCTAAGGTTGCTCAGATTTTCACTTTTGCACCGTAAAGAAAGCAGAGGTGCTGCTGGAATGTTTAAACACTGTGTCCACTCACTGTCCACTCTATTAGACACTCCTACCTTGCTGGTTCACCTTGTAGATGTACAGTCAGAGACGATAGCTCATCTTCTGCTGCAGAGTTTGTACTGGTCATCCTCTAGTCCTTCATCAGTGGACACAGGACGCTGCCCACAGGATGCTGCTCCAGGACGCCCTTGGCTGGATAGTTTGGGTTGGTGGACGATTCTCAGTCCAGCAGGTGTCCACTCACACAAGCACACACTCTTTCACACCACCACAATGTCAGTGTCCCTGCAGTGCTGAGAATGATCCACCACCCACATAACACCTGCTCTGTGGTGGTCCTGTGGGGGTCCTGATCATTGAAGAACAGGGTAATAGAGTATACAGAGAAACAGATGGACTACAGTCTGTACCTGTAGAACTACAGAGTGTCCTATATGGTCAGTGGAGCTGATAGAATGGATAATGAGTGTGGGGACAAGGAGGTGTACCTAATAAAGTGGCAAGTGGCTGTATTTACAACATCATGTTGACCAACCAGACTGTCTTTGACCAGCACTCAGAACGACGTATCACAAGCCACTATTTGGCATGATGTATAGAAGGAACCACTGAGTCATATCTTAAACAGCCCCTCAGGAAACATGGACGTATACAGTGGGTGGAGCGTCTGTGGCTGAGGCTACTGTCGCTAGGCTGAACTCAGCTGGTACAGCAAATCTGTGATGCTCATCAGACCAGTTCAAACAATACATGGAAGTGCGTACACTGATATCAGACTCTCCGTCTACATGTGGGTGAAGCCTCTGTGGCTGAGGCTACCTTAAAGCCAAATCTTAGGATGTCTCTCTCGCTCTCTGCTAACCCTGTCTCCTTTTAGCTCTCTCTCTCTCTCTCTATCTCTCTCTCTCTACTTGCCTCTCGGTGGTACCGAGTTGAAAGAGAATCCTGCCGAAGAAAAAGTAGCCTGTTGCGGCGCGCACTGCTAACCCTTCTTACATCACTTCAAAGCTAGCCCGCAGATATAGCAGCAGGCCCTGACACACACTGTTGAATCTGATGAGTCTTTTGGGTCAAGATTTGGGAGGGTGGGTTGCGGGGAGATCTTCCCACACACAGAACGGCTCGCTTTGCTAGAGCTGCAGGTGGGCAGCACGTCCCCTGCTGTGAATGAGATCGGACTAGGCGGAAAGCTTTACTGTGCTCATGCTGTAATCCTGTCTCCGTACTTATCAGACACGCTTCAAAGGACGTGATAGACACATGAACCTCACCCGCTGTGCATGAACAGCTTACAGTAGAATATTTTCCCAAAGGACATCTAGGGACGGTCTTCTGGACATTCTAAAGGGATTGGTCAACCAGAAAACGGTTACATCGTTTCCTTTTTTGGTCCGAGCACATAAGCCGAGACGTGCTTGGTGTCTGCTGTTTTAGTGTTCTACTTTAGTTCGGAACTGGAGGCTTATGTGGAAAGCAAGCACATACCCAACTAAACAGCACTCTTGAACCATGTCAAGGTGTTTATCCATCTCAAGTAGACTCGATTTCGTGGTTTCTGACACTCTTTGACCTTTTAATGTAGACTAAATGACATCACACAGCCAGAAACAGCAGCAGGAGCCAATTGAAAGCCTGAATTTGGTCTCCATGCATTTGTTGGCATTACTTGTCAGCTACATTACCTGCTTGAAAAAAAAAACAAAACAGCAGATGGGTTTTGGTTGCTGGGATGATGGTTATGATAGGTGAAAGGTGTATTACAAGGGGTCCTGGGGGCTCCGTGACCCCATAATTACCCACTTGGGCCCCCTGAATGTCACAAAATGAGGATTCATGGGGGCCTACTGAAAATAAACTTATTATGAAGCTCTGTTCAAATACAAACCCAAAGTCGACGATCTTTTGATATTCTTCACTATCTACAGGTGCAGAGATCTAGAGATGCAGCACTGGTCTGTATCAGGGTGGCACCAGAGCATATTGTTCCTTCAGAGTAACTGTATCTAAGCCCAGGATACCTGGAAATCTTGCCCAAGGAGTTGGGTGAAAAGAGTGGATCATTACTCATCCCAGTTCCAGTAAATGTTAGTCAGTTCAGACTGCACTGCCAAACTAGAACAGAGCACTTCCAAGAGAAGAATTTGGGTTGAATCAAACACTGATTCAGCCCCTGAAGCATCAGCGCTGCTATGGCGAGTGAGCCAGTCAACCCTGGAGTAGCCAGCCAACCTGGGACCGCCCCAAATACAAGGCTGTAGCTGGCACACTGGCTGGGAGTCCAGCTAAACCAACACCAGCTTATACAAGCTGACAGTGACATTAACCCTAGCTAACATGAACTCACATACAGGATACATTGGGGACTGTGCACGAGTGTCTCACCGCTGCGGTCTGGGTCAAAGACTGGATTTAAGGAACCTCAAACAGGATGTAAAGAACCCCAAACGGGATTTAAAGAACCCCAAACAAGTGAGATAACGATTACAGCATAAATGCTAAGTACTAAGTAGTAAAAAGAAGACTAGAAATGAAGAAATATATACGTATGTATGTATATAACTTAAAAAAATGCACAATAGAAACGCTATGTACTATACAGTCCGTGTGCGTACTGCAAGTCTGAAAGGCATAGGAGCAGAACGTATGTACAGTATGCAGTATTAGTGCAAATGACAGTAGCAGCCAGTTATAGTCTATGTCCCTAATAAGTAAGTGAAAGAATGGGGAAGAATGGTTTTCCCACTAAATTGTGCCAGATTCCCTACGGGAATGTCGGTTCACCAATCTTTTCAACGCTGCCATGGCTGTTATTCCCAGCCATACAAGACCAGAATCCACCTCTGTGAAAGGCAAGAGACCAAAATACCTGAAACTGAAGGTCAAATGATCATTTCGAAGACACATGTAAAAATCACTGACCAAAACCAAAAGCTTGGTTTCATGAGCATGTCCTGGCTACTGCGCTCGTGCCGATCCTACCCCCCGGTTCCAGAGCGACTTATCATCTCCCACATGGGGTGGTCGCTCCCTGGCAGGTAGTGGTGTTACCTGCTGAGCCACACCAACCAATATGGATATTTGGTCTATACAACCTTCTGGTGAGCACCTGAACGCAGCATAAGCTTCCATTACTGAAAAAAATCCATTAAAAGCTTTCAGGCCATAAAGGGACAGTTTGGCCCAATGTACAAATGTGCCTAAGAATGACTTGTTAACTAGATAGGATGACCGTCATGACAACATAAATTAGCCTGTGCAGAGAGTCAGTGGTTAGCAGGACCATAAAGACAGTGAGCAGTTAACGTCAACATAATATTAGACAGTAGTGCTACCATAATGATAGCCCGTGATTAGCAAGAACGTAAAGACAGCAAGCAGTTGGTATGACTGTAAAGACAGCAGTTAGTTAGCATGATTGTAGCAAACAGCTGAACATGAATAGCTAGCAAGACCAAACAACAACAAGCATTTAGCCTATAAAAATAACTATGATGATAACTAGCAGTTAGCACAAGTATAAAAATACCCAGCAGTTAGCATGACCAAACGACAACTAGCAGTTAGCATGACCAAACGACAACTAGCAGTTAGCATGACCAAACGACAACTAGCAGTTAACATGACCAAACGATAGCAGTTATCATGACTATAAAAATAGCCAGCATTAGCATGACCAAACGATAACTAGCAGTTAGCACAACTATAAAAGTAGCAGCAGTTAGCATGACCAAACGAAAACAAGCAGTTAGTATGACACTAAAAACAGCCAGCAGTTACCCAGTAAACATTTGAACCATTTGAACCGTTGAAACAACGTTGAAATCACGTATCTGACTATATTTAAACACATTTAAGGCGTCCACGGATGACCATTGTTTACTGGGTAGCATGACCAAACGATAACTAGCAGTTAGCATGACAATAAAATTGCCAACAGTCAGTATGACCCACGGGTGCACAATGATATAATCAAAACTCAGAATACGGTTTAGAGGAGGGCATAAACATTAACCGTCTTGTCTTGATATGATATAATATCAGTTAGCTGTGATGGCGGCCTGCCCAGGGTGCTTCCTGCCTCCCGCCCACTGAGCACTGGGATATGCTCCTGTACCCCCTATGGCCCAGGAGGATGAGCAGTTTGAATGGTGAATGAAAGAAAGAATATTTTTTTGAATATAGCACTTTTTTCAACAGTCGTTATTACAAAACATCCAGGTCCAAGTCCCATATCAGCACGCCAGGGGCGACAGTGGCAAGGATGCACTCCCTCAGAGCAAAAAGAAGAAATCTAGAGAAGATCCGAGACTCAAAAGAGCAACCCGTCCTCCACTGCTCTCGATAAGCAGCAAAACAGTAATACAAGAGGCGAAGTATGGTTTGAAACATGAACTAGGAAGTTCAAACCAGGTCAGGTTTGATTTCAGGTTGACTTCAAGACTGGCTTTATTTCTGTGGTCCAGGCCAGGCTCTTGGCCGGATGGATCATCAGCAAGTTTGTTTCTGAAGTGTTTGGTTTGGCCTAAGCAGAGGTTTTTTTTTTTTTCGTGATGAAGGTATCCCGAGAAGTCTGTGCCTTCACACAGTGGGATGCTGCACATAGCAGAAGATGAATTATTAATTCTAGTGTCTCAACAGGAACAGCTCAGCGCAGCACGTCCGAGCACCTCGGACAATGTCAGTGGCAGTGGACTGTAAGCCAGAGAACAGAAAGCGCATTATGAACCATGACAGAACCCATAAAAGCGACAAATCCCGCTGGCAGTTAAAGAACCATTAGGCGTGTGCAACCAGCAGTACAAATCTGCGACAGTTGTTCAGCATTTAAAGACTCATCAACATGTTGAGTGTATTAGATTACCGCAGGGGCAGCTTTGTGCGTCCTTTCGAGCATCTGCTTTGGAATAAACATTGGGTTCCCTTGGCTGCAGTCGAGAGCAGTTGATGAAATATTCTGGCTCTTTGCGCGGCCCGTAGAGAAGTCTGAGGCACTGCGCTTCAAAAGCACCTTAATTTTATTACAGCCTTTCAGACAACTGAAACGTTCGTCCATTACGCAAGGGAAGTTCATCCAATACACTTAGGCGGCCTGCTGCTTGTATACTGCCCATACTGTGTATTGTTTATTGTCTGTATTTATTGAGGATTATATGTACTTTGTTGATTGTACGTTTGATATATATAGATACTGGAGACATACAAACTGCCAAAACCAATTTACCAGTGTTTACATACCTGACAAATAAATCTGATTCTGATTCTTTTTTTTTTTAAACTCACCTGATAATTTTGAAATACACTCATCATCAACAGAATAGCTGCACCCAGAACGAATCAACCAACAGGAATGAAACTTGGTGGGTAGGTTCAACATCGTGAGACATGCAAATGATTCAAGTTTCACACTCAGCTGTGCATGTGACGTAAGCAAGGACGGGCCTTATCGCTGTACCTGACTGACCCAACGGCCACAATTGAAGACATTCAGTGAGCAGTGATGCCCTCCATGAGTCATCCTGTTAGTGCAGCACCATTGGCATTGGTTGTGCTTTCCATTCTGACTTGGGCTGTTGTTGTGTTGGTAGCATCCGTTCATAGCAATTGCAGCAGTTGGAAGAGCTGGAGAAGGGTTGCATCGCGGGATGGTGTTATTGATGTGTTGCGCGTCATACTGGTTGTGCGGATACTACCATAGCACGCTGTTGGCGGCAGTGGATAGGAGAAGGCGTGCAACAGCGACATGAAGGATCTGGGAGACCTACATGAACCATGTAGAGGGAGAACCGACGAATTGTCCGAAGTGTGCGGACTGGCACAATATCCACGACTGGGAACCTCTACAACTCCGTGCCGAGACGTCTGGCATGTTGCGTTAGCAAACATGGCAGCTCAACGCCATACTGGGAGACACTACGTCTGTAGGTGTAGCTCAATAAATATTTGAAACCACATCCAGAGCTCAAAGTCTGAATATATACTTGCTAGGCACTGACCTAGCTTAACAGGCCAAAGAGGCTAGAGTAGGCCGACTGGTTGATAACACCTTAGCGCTGTAGAGGAGGACCAGCAAGACATAACGAGGGCCTAAGGCTTGCAGTGTAGTAGCGAAACTCTGTGGAAGGTCCTTCATGAAGTGTAGCCACTGGGCACTGACCATGCACAGTATGAAGAGGCTCAAGTACGACAAACTGCCAGGCGTAGATGACAGCACTGTAGCTTGGCTGAGTTAACAAGGTTAGTGCTGTAGAGGAGGCCCACGAGCTGTGATGTGCGCAGGGACTCATGCTGTAGCGGCCAAGCTCAAAACAAATGCCATTGTCCTTGGTTGCCAGAATTTACAGGACAGCTCACTGGTCCTGCACTACAGTGGTCACTCTGCTGATTTTAGGTAAGCTATGTCGCTGCCTGCTACATCAGCCAGCCTGCCTTACTCAAGCCCCTTTATGCTGTGTACATGGTCTACGTCGGTGCCCGGTGGCTTGGACACAGCAGGCTGGTGAACTGCAAGTAAAAATGCAAGATGAATACACAGCTATCTAGAAAACTGAGGCAGGGTTCATAGCCTTAGGTGTTAAGGGAGGGGTTATGCTAAGTATGGCTCCAGTGCATTATTAAACCATGATGTTAGACCTGCCCATAAAATCCTGAACACAAAAATTCTGAAAAGTTTCATGGCCTGGGTTTCCATGGCCCAGCAGCTGCATGCAAGTCTTACATCGCCAAGCATCCGATGGGGTGGTGTAAAATGTCGCCACTGGACTCTGGAGCAGTAGAAACGTGTTCTGTGCAGTGACAAATCACGCTCCTCTACCTGGCAGCCAGCTGGACGAGTCTGGGTTAGCAAATGCCAGGAGAACGTTACCTGCCTGACTGCACTGTGCTGACTGTACAGTTTGGTGGAGGAGGTATGGGGTTGTCCCTTAGTTTTAGTGGAGCGAAATCTTAATGCTTCAGCATGCAAAAATATTTATTGGACATTCTGTACCCAGAGCAAGGTCTATAAAAACATGGTTGAGCGAGTTTGGTGCGGAAGAACTTGACAGGCCCACACACAGCCCTGACCTCAACCCCATCCAACACATTTGGGATGAACTAGAACGGAGACTGTGAGCCAGGCCCTCTCGTCCAACACCAGTGTTAGACCTCACGAATGCTCTTCTGGATTCATGGGCAAAAATTCCCACATGGCTGCAAAGGGGGGACCAACTCTGTATGAATGCCTATGGATTTAGAATGGGATGTCATAAAAGCTCCTCGTGTAGGTGTCCCATTACTTTTGTCCATACAGTGTACATATGACATCTATTTGTATAGTACTAGCAAATACACCTATAAATATAAGTAGATTTTCCTTTTATTTGGCCTCTCGCTTTTGTTCTCTCTCTCTTTCGTTCCCTCTATCTACAGCAGTCTTCATTTTACGCCTGGCAGTCAAGCGTGGACAGCACTGCAACACTCAGAGGTTTCTGAACGACTGTCAGAGCCAGCAGGTGTGGAGGTCTTCAAACAAATCGCGCAAGCAATGTTGAAGTGCTAGAAGTGGTTTGAAAGGTGCCATTTTGTCCCTTCAAGCTATCACAGTTGCCCACTAAGTGTAGACCGTGACTGATAGCTGCCGTTGTATGCTTTGTGTCCCTGGAGCAACAGTCCGCAATAAAGACAAGACAGAGCTAGAACTCTCCTAAAGATTTCAGGCAGATGAGGATGGCCCCAAGGACACTGTAGAGCTTTGTTCAGCCTCAAGTTCTGGTCCGTCCTGCCTACTCC
This sequence comes from Semaprochilodus insignis, assembly GCA_034552555.1. Lineage (NCBI taxonomy): Eukaryota > Metazoa > Chordata > Actinopteri > Characiformes > Prochilodontidae > Semaprochilodus > Semaprochilodus insignis. The sequence goes on from CM067495.1 coordinate 4,276,902, forward strand.
AGAATCTCTCTCAGCCCATATTCGAAAAACTCCATATACCTAGCCTATGAAAAATAACCGTATCGAGAATAATGTCAACAACAGCAACATGACTGACCTCCAGGAGTCTTTACATTGGTAGTACTAGGAACCAGGGGTCACATGCTTCTGGTCCTCCCTCTGGGCTACATCCTTATCCCCTGAAGTGCCAGCGCACAGGGATGGAACACTGAGCCCACCCCCTCCCCCAGTGTGGCAGTTCTCCTTAAGGCTTGTGGCATCACTCCTCTCTACCACCCACCGTGCCAAAGAGGACGCCAGTGAGAGTGCAGTACATGTTAACTGGAGCCCCACTCTTAGGCCCACTTGAAGTGTCACTGAAGGGTAACAGTCAATACCCCCAGGGTAGTTGTTGGCCATTGTCCAGGCATCTCTGCTGCTGCCTCTTTTGCTGCTCTCCAGCCATGCTCTCCTGACAAGTCTTCAGTCCCATAGTCCGCCCCCCCCGCAACATGTCACCGTTCCCCACCAAAAAGCTAGGGGGCGATCCCACTTCGGACACCAAGGCCCAATCCCATTTCTTAATTTTACCCCTACCCCTTGTTTTCAAGAGTAACCCCCTCCCCCTTGAAACTGATTTACAAGGGGTAGTGGTTGAAATCTTCCCCCTATGAAACGAGACAACGCTTCAAGAACCGGATATGTCATCAGGTGCCGTCATTGGCTTTTATGTAAACAGACGAAAAGCACGGACTTCAGTTTCACACATCAATCAATCGAACGGGTCACAGAATAAACAGGAGCCCAAACAAAAAACTACACGACTTCATTAACAGGCTGCTAGCGGTGCTCTGTAGGCGACCCTGCCGGTCTGCAGTGAGAGCAGAGGAGGGTGAAGTTCAGCTCCTCACTGCTTAAACACATTTAGGACATCATATGCCTTCGAAGAGGAGGATGACCATTACTTATTATCACCACCAAGAATTCTTCAGTGATATGAAGCTGAACTGAGCTTTTTAATAGCCAGCTTCATGATCCAATTTCCCCGTTCCTCCTTAAATGGTGCAGCAACCTCAGGTACCAGGTAGCGACCGAGACATCAGTGTATTACTAGCGATGTTTACGTGTGTTATGAAGAAAATGACCATAAAACGCTTTTACAGTGGTTACCTTACAGTACGGCGGCTTTTTAACAGAGATCATACTCAGATTTATGGGTCTCTCTGGTCGCTTGTGCAGCCATCTTGCCGATGATCCACAGGGCATTCTGGGAATTTGTGCCTCTGAAAAATCTCCGTCCATCTCCCTCCATCTCAACAACAATCAGGACAACTCTACCCCTAGACGTGAACGTGCAACACAGGGGGTTGGGCTGAGTGTTAGGGTCAAGGGGTGAAATGGGATTGGGCCCAAATGTAGGCTCTTTTACTGAACACGGTAGCAATGAGAACTCCTGCCAGCGCTGGCTGAAACGGCCGAGTAGCAGGCAGGCCTCCGGTACATGGTGGACACCAACACTGCCCCAACTAGCCCAAGGCCCAGAACTGTACCACACAACCAACTCTTCTGCACACGTAATGATCTGCACAGTCACAACTGTTTCCCAGATGTAAGTGCCACTTCACAGTGAGCCCAGTTCATAGGAGCCCTTGCACCAGTCAATACCAGGACGCTACCGAATTCATAACCGTTCATGTAATAACTTCCTGTGAATGAGCTGCGTTTAACTCTTCAGCTGTCTGGTTACCACCACTGTGAAGAATTCCCATTCTAGTATGAGGGAAATTTCCCTTCAGCAACCACTCTGAATGACTTCGTTTACTCTATATCAACCATTCAAACGAGCAGGAACGTTGAAGCATCAGTGCTAATAAAAGTGGGGTAAGATTTAAACCCAAATATGACCAGAACAGAGCTATACACCCTCTGGGTTCAGGCAAATAATACCCTGGGACGTTAAAAACTACCATCACTGCTGAAATGTCATACTTTCCCAACACGTCATATGAAATCTGGAAAACGGGTTGGAAGGCATCTGCCCTCTGGGACTCCTTTCCTTTTTACAGATGCCCGGCAGCACTGCTGGCGTGCAGGGAACGGCCTCACACTGGCTATATCTTCGCATCTCACGAATTTGACTGATTGGATGTGAGCGGCTACTTTTCTTCATGTGGAGCTCTTCGGAGCGCTCTTGCGTTTAGCCGTATGGTGGGAACGACGTGTTCAGCTCCAGAGAAATGTGGGAATTTCTCCTTGTTACTCCCTGAAGGTCATGCCCAAAGCAAGCATGTGTGTGACCCTGTAAATAAACAGGCCTGCGCATTTATGGCTGCAGTCTTTCACCATCTCCCTGATGACTTCTACAGGGATGCCTGAGAGGGGGAAAGAGGGAAGGGAAAGCGTGAGAGAGACGCAAACAAAAGCTCAGTATGTCTTATCCCTGCTTCAGTGAACTGAAAATTCATCCAAACTTTGCAAATACTCTTTGCAGCTTTATGCAGGTTGGCCACAAATCAAATTTACACAGATTCCTCCTCACGCAGTTGATCATCCAAGACTCGTTTCCCGCCAAATGTGCTGGATTTGGGTTGAAAGTAGTGCTTTGAACAAAATTCAGACTAGTTGGTCAAGACTTTGGAGAGTTTAAAATGCATTAACAGCTTTGTTTACCCATCATTTTAGGACAGCACAGTGCTACTTAGTGCTTATTAGCTTCATTTACTTGTTAGCTACATTAGCTACAGCTCCAGTGTAAAACTGCAGAGGCAGGTTATAGGCTAGTGTGATGCTACTTAGTGCTTATTAGCTTCATTTACTTGTTAGCTACATTAGCTACACCTCCAGTGTAAAACTGCAGAGGCAGGTTATAGGCTAGTGTGATGCTACATAGTGCTGATTAGCTTTAGTTACTTGTTAGCTACATTAGCCACAGCTTTAGTATAAAACTAAAGAGGCAGGTTTTGACTAGCACAATGCTACTTAGTGCTTATTAGCTTCTACTTGTTAGCTACATTAGCCACAGCTGCAGTATAAAATTAAAGAGGCAGGTTTTGACTAGCACAAAGCTACTTAGTTCTTATTAGCTTCTACTTGTTAGCTACATTAGCCACAGCTGCAGTATAAAACTAAAGAGGCAGATTTTAGGCTAGCACAATGCTACTTAGTGCTTATTAGCTTCAGTTACTTGTTAGCTACGTTAGCCATGACTTCAGAGTAAAACTAAAGAGGCAGATTTTAGTCTAGCATGATGCTACTTAGTGCTTATTAGCTTCAGTTGTTAGCTACATTAGCCATGACTTCAGAGTAAAACTAAAGAGGCAGATTTTAGGTGAGCACAATGCTACTTAGTGCCTATTAGCTTCAGTTACTTGTTAGCTACGTTAGCCATGACTTCAGAGTAAAACTAAAGAGGCAGACTTTAGGCCTGCACAATGCTACTTAGTGCTTATTAGCTTCAGTTACTTGTTAGCTACGTTAGCCATGACTCCAGTATAAAGCTAAAGAGGCAGATTTTTGGCTAGCACAATGCTACTTAGTACCTGTTAGCTTCAGGTACGTGTTAGCCATGACTCCAGTAGGACACTAAAGAAGCAAGCTTCAGGCACCAGACGTGTACACGTGGTAGAGTAAAACAGTCTGCTGGGCTATCGCAGAACAAGTTAGGCTTGTTAAACCAGAACACAAGCTGCTGTTGATTCACTATAACCTTCAGATTGTGCCTGATTGGGCTTGCTGCAAGTTTTATGTCACACCAACTCTAACCTGAAATATTTGTTCAGGGTCACATTCAGCATGAATTCCTAAACCGTCAGCAGATACCCGCAGCCTTGAACCAAATAAGGAACCAATCTAACAACCAGTGGCACTGATGGCATGTTTCTTTCTCAGCAGCTTTGAAAGTCTCTCGAAATCTGATTTAAGTGCACGCTGTTCATTTCCATGTAGATTGTTTTTTGCATCTCAGAGTTGGGATGTCTACGGCCACAGTCAATTGTTCTGCCGCGTTTGTGGGAAATGTGGGTTGTGGGCTCGCGCAGAATTTTGAATCGTCCCAAACGTACTGTTTGGCCTTGTTTTAGAATTGACTTGTCTTTCCAGCAGCCAAACAACACTAGATGTGTGTCTGTATCCTGCGGTGTTTCATAAAGCATGTGGTTGGAGGATCCATCCTGAATGCTAAATGCTAAACGGCTAACTGCAGCCTCCTCGCTGAAACCTTATAAGCTGGAATGCAGAAGCACACGGAAAAAAGCGGAACGCTACGTATGATCAGTGATTTGATTTGTTTTCAGTTCGTGCTGCCTGAATGCCGGCTGCTCTTATTACAGTCATGAACTGACGTGTAATTATTATTGCTGTCATAATAACCATTATTATGACTGTGGCGTGTGCACAATCAGTCACGCTTGTACTTTCATAACGCTTATAAAGCAGGATTTAATATAAAAACGAACGAGAATTATTATTATAGCACCGGCACAGAAGCGGATCCCTTTATTGAAAGCAGCATGGGGAACCAAATCAGCGGGGAGCTAGATATTGGTCATCACTGTAAGGGGCATATATTAAAACGACAACATTAAAACACTGATCAAGGGCTGCGGAGAGGCGCACGGCATTCTGGGAGTCCTCTTTGTGGTCCTCTCCGCTCTTCCTGTTGGCCCAAAGCCTTAAGTCCATTAGCATCGTTAATAGTATTAATACAAGAGGAAGTGAAATAGTAGCACTAAGTAGCAGAGGAGAAGATAAAGACTGGGAGGATGAGGATGAACCCTATCGTCCCACCTGCTCGTGGAGGGGGACAGTACAGATCATGACCCAGCGTACCGCAGCGGGTTACCTGCCTGGAGAAGAACCGTTATTTTCTGGAGAAGTGGTGAGAGATTTCAGGCCACACATGCGGTACATATAAGAGCACTCGCACTTTCAATTTCACCACAGTGATCACATGATCTCCTCTGCCTTGGTCCTGTGAAAGGCTTTAAATGATCTCGTTCTAGACCTCGATGGCAGCTGCCTTGACCTGGAATTACCTCCTTCTCAGCTTTGCATCTCTGGCAGAGAACGGACCGTCTGTCGTGAACCTCCGTCTGGGCCTTGGCCTCTCCGTGCTCTGGCCAAAAATGCATTGCTCCATAGCCACGCTTGGTCACTCTGTGTTGAATCTGTACCATAAACGCGACATAGGTACCACGTAGCTGTATACTCTCATATGTCATAGCCTACGCGCACCCCCCCAGAACCAGCAGCGATTGCTCCACTTGGTAGCATCGTCATTCTGCCTTCGCTGTTCCGCCTTCGCCTCCATTTCTGAATTCAGTCGGATGAATCACAGACTGTACGCACATGGAAAAGCTCTATTAGCTCCAACTCCAACATAATCCAGTCCGTTTCAGGTGCCATCGCTCAAGGAAGTCAACACAGTGGTACTGAAACCTCATCGCCAACTACTGGTTTGGCAGTGTAAATGCAAAGCAACGCAGACACGCCAGCACACAAATGTAACCTCTCCCAAGGGTGTAGGCGAACTGAGCAGGCTACAGTGTAAACTCTGCATCGATTCGACACAGAAGAATAAATCAGCCTGCTGGACAAGATTTCAGACCCCGGCCTTCAAACTGTATGCTGGTAACCAACTAGATGGTTCTTTTTCGTCCATTACTTCCATAAGCATAAAAGGTAACCAAACAAACCTTTATCTTTGAGCTCTTTCTGGCTCCAGGTGGATTCACTCTTCTTTATTTTGAGACGTGATTAACCTTTCCCCCCTCACTCGAACATCCTAGATGACATACTGCTACAGTAATAATCCGATAGTTATATGCTAACCATACACTAGAAGACTTTGAAAGACTCTGAAAAGACATTTAATGGACTAAGGTCTGACACCGTCTCACATCTAAAGACAAGTCACAGACTATGATTTTGCAAAGACTGGGAATCTTGCAGAGTCACTATTTACAAGACTGCAACTAGATTTTGAGCTTATTTCCCATCATGTTCGCTGGTAGGCTAAATGTAAACACTGTAGCCCCGTTCGGCAGTGTTTTATCTAGCTAGCTAGTTAGCTTTAGCATAGCATAACTACCCTTCATTACAAGATAGGATAACATGAAAATAGCTTTAAAACGTGAGTGATTTAGAATCGGACTGTTTACTGCGCATTTCTGCTCATTAACGAACTCCACTCTGTCGTGGCGTTTGTGACGTCTCAGGCCCATGACTCGGGCTCGCGTTAGCCCCGGGGATTTCGAGGCCTTCTGCAATTTCTGTCCACCTTTTCTCCTTTTCCACTCTGTCGTGGTAGAAATGGGAAGATACGTCAAAGAAGCACTCTTGTTCACTCCACAGCTCCACCAGCTTCTCCTCCTTTTGAACAGTCCAGGAGAACCGCGGTTCTGGTGGCTGGTGGCTTCCCGTTTGGAGCTGAAAAGAGCTCTCCTATTAGTTGTCAACAGTGTTCACTATTTGCGTGAGCCAAGACCTACGACTTACGATAATATTAAACACGGTTGATTTTATCGGAACGCCAATCCTGACCACCTTACACTTAACGATCGAGATGACGCGAGCGCGACCTAACTCTAGCAAGACTCTCATGATTTTGTTCCGACTTTGGAAATTTGTCTGCGACAGTAATGAATCGCTTGAAATCGTTTGGTGTAAGGTCAGCATTAGTGGAGCCCCCTGGTGGTCGTAGGGCCCTAAGCAGCTGCATCTGTCGCTTGTTGGGCTAGAGATATACTTGCTGTTTACTATGCGTTTGTATATGCATGATGGCTGCCTCACGTGTCCTGCGTCCTTTGGTGGGTCGGTTGGGCACATCCTCAGAACTTAACGCTAGCCAATGCAAGGTGCACTACACACAAAAACACTAGGGGGCAGTGCAGGTACTCAGCAGCACCGGTAAGTAGGAAGTGTTGAAGAAAGGCTGCATGACCTAGTCCGCAATTACCCACATCTGATTGATGTGTCCTGGCCACTGCATAGTGACAAGTACGCTTGTCAGAACAGCTGGCGAGTGATCGGTATTATTTTAACCCTATGATGCATGAATTATGAAATCCTATGTCAAAATGTTTTTTAAATGTGTTTTTACAATTTATAGGGCATTGAAAAAAACAAATATTAACTTTTTTTTCAAAAAATAGATTTTTTCAGGAAGTTACAGACATGTCCACAACAGTGGACTACATGCACTTAAGCACTCAAAATAAAACAGTATAAACCTAATGGAAGAATGAATCAAACTGAATCAAATGAATCAAAAGGAGTTATGTATTTCACTGTATGCTTTGAATAGCGCTTTAACATACTTTCACACACTTTAACATTCTATAGCCCTATTTTTTAGGCCTTAATAAGAAAACAAACAGCACTAACAACTGTAAGGCTTCCATGTAAGCTAAATGAATGTTTCAAAACATCTCTAGAACTAAATTCTAAAACATCTCTAAAAAGAACAAAAAGAATTGGAGTTTCCAGACATATTTGTGGGCTTGAGTGCAGGCAGGTGCATCGCGAACATTTCTCTGGGCAGGTACCATGCGGACATTTCCCACAGCTCCCTCATCATGCTGACCTCCCTTTGCATCCTGTCCATCATCATCTTGACTGTCAGCATCCTGACTGTCTGCATCTCCTTCATAAACCTCATCTCCTATGTCTCTATTGTTCTCTGGCAGCCACTCATCATCACTGGAGTCTGAGGGAATTTCCTGGACTATTCTGTAGTCTTCCCTATTCCTTGCTACACTTAAAATATGACAAAAAATATACTTTTTACTAACACAAACTACAACTAATCTGCACAAAAATGTATAATTTTAAAACTAACTTATATGTATTCCCAAAATGAACTGAATTACAACCAAAATAGTCATAATAAAGGATGAATCAACTACATGAGTTATGTTGGAAATATACTTAGCAATGCATGACGTCCACTTTGTTGGACACATGGTTAATCGCAATTTCCTACTTATTTGAAATAAAATTTTCAAAACTGAA